>JASDQU010207094.1:0-12672 GCA_032191745.1 Picea mariana
GCATATTATATTAGTAATGTTATTTTATTTATGTTGGCTTTAGGCCATTAGTTGTAATTATACCTCCTAGTCTCCGATATATACCAAGGAGGCATTTTCATTTTGAATCATCTTGTACTTGAACATTTAAGTGGGGTAAAAAGAGGTTGCCCCCTCGAAGAGGCTTATTATTTGAAATTATCTCTTTTCCAAGGTCTTGAGTACTTTTTCTGAGGTTTTCCTATGCTATATTGATGTTTGGTTCTTAAAATAAGTGGCTTCTGGGAGAAAATACTTCTTGTTGATCTTTGCGAATTTCCTGTTGTCCTTGCCAAGCCTAGGAATCCCTTTCCCGATGGAGTTTAGTCTGAGCTCGGGGGTGACCCACTGCTGAGCATGATGAGCAGCATGGTCTAAGGCTGGAAGGTTCATAGAAGGTCTGCACACAGTTGGTGATCATATATTAAAAGGTAAGTACCAAATCTCTGTTCTCTATATGATGTGTATCTTAAAATAAAGTTATAATGTTATTATAATTGTTTGTATATATTGCATGTATGTTTTAATGTTGTTTTTGCATGAATTGGTGTATGAACATAATTCTATAACTGTTTAAATTACATTAGATAGATATGAATATAAATATATATGGTATCAGAGAATGAAATTTATTCGGTGGCATGGCCTGACCTGTCTGTTTAAGGCTAGGAATGTCACAATATGGTATCAGAGCAGAAAAAAAAATATGTAGTTTTTTAGGTAGCATTACTTGATAGAGGTTTGAGGGTCAAGGATGTTATAGAATGGTATTAGAGCCATGGTTTTGACACTGAGCCTAGATGGGCCATGTTAGTGGTTAACGAGACAAAGATTTAAGATTAAATTTTTTTCTAAAGGGACAAAATTTTAAGTTCCGAGCATCCCTGGGTGCCAAGGGAATACCTTGATTGTGTTCAAAATCTCTGAAGGTATAACAGTTTATGGAATGGAAGCAAAGAAAGAACTCACAAAAACTATTGTGTTGGGCCATAGGATCTATTCGGGAGAAGGAAGACCTTCATCGTTGTCAGATTAGAACCGTTAGATCAAGCCAAAAGCAGAAGGTAAGGCGCAACAAGGAAAAACATATCTCACCTGTCATATTTGTGTGCAGGTGGTTGTGAGTCGTAGATCTCTCAGCAGTTCAGAAGTTCAACGCTCAGGAGAATTGAAGTGCGCTAGTGTGAAAATTATTGAAGCTTAAAGCCCCAAAGATGAGGAACAAAAGTGGCGTGGTATGATGACGTCTCCAGTGGAGATGTGGACCCTTCTTAGATGTGGCATGTGACACCACCTCAATTGTTGACAACTATACCATGTGGACCCTGGAAGGTAAAGTAGTTCAAAAGTTCAGAATTCAAGAAATTTGAGGAATGCAAGTGTAAAATATTCCGAAGCTCGAAGTCCCGAAGTGACGTGGCCTACTGACGTCACCAGGGATGACATCGACACATGGGATGTGTGCCATGTGTCAGTGAGTTAGGAACCTTTTGAAGATAGAAATTCCAGTTATAACGTGACACATGCCATCCACCACATTGGGCCACGTGTCTACTTCTAGTATTCTGACACATGGCACTCTTCTTGAGTATGGTTAGTGGGGATCTGATGGTCAGAAGGGATGTGTGGCATCAAATCCCAAGGTTGGAATACTTGACACTCCAGAAGAAATGGTTCGTGATGGAATAGGATGAATAAATCCCCGAAGTTTCGTAGCATCGAAGTAACGTAACGTGATGATGTCATCAGGGGTGACGTGGAAGTATTCAGAGATCCACTGTTCGAGATATTTGGGGTGTGCCAATGATAAATCCTCTAAAGCCTCAGAACCCTGAAGTAAATATAAACCATTGGATGCTGGGAATCTGAGGATCGTTGATCCACCGTCCTTTGTGAGTTCTCCAATTCAACACTCCAGGGAATTAGAAGGTTAGGGATTGCGAAAACATCCAGAGCTTGAATCTCTGAAGGTTTGAAGCCAGAGGCTGAACTTCTGAATAATTTCCTATCGACCTAGCACTTGGTCACAACCATGGTCACATATGATTTAAGGGATGAAGAAAAGGGACTAGAACTCGAAAATTATTGCAGAATAGAGATGGGCGTAGAGATAGAATCCTGAGAGGTTATTGATCGACCAAGACCCACTGAAAATGAAGTCTAATATTCTTTTTGTTGAATTATATTGTTTAAGTTACTATAGATAATTATTAAGTATAATATCCTGACAAAAATTTGGTTGACTACAAATTTTGCATAGTTAAAAATTGACAGAACCAAACCAAATTGTTGCATAGTGCAGAGAAATGGAGGAGGCATGGGATGCTTATAGTTTGAAGAATGAAGTTAGAGGAATGGATGTCCATTTGGGATTTTAAGGAAAAATATCCAATGGGAATGGAGAAGAAATAGATAGATACATGAGCATGATGAAAAACATTAAATAATTGCAAAAAGATGTCCAAATTCACCAGGAAGATAACAAAAGGCTTATGAGATATAGGGAGCAATAGGGAGACTTCAATATGAAGATGATGCAGAGCTTGGAAAGAATTGAAAAGAAATTGGATAAGAAAAATGGATCCAGTAAATCAACAATTCATGAGATTCATGATGAGGAAAGAAGAGGAATAAGTGATAGAAGACATCACCAACACTCCCAAAGGCATTCCAAAAGGAGGCCACACAACAATTCAAGTCCATCTCCTACCAAAAAACATAGGAGATATGAAGTGGATGAACTGAAGGGTGAAATGAATAAGATCAAACCTCCTACTTTTGATGGAGAGCATAAGAAAGATGAAGATGTTGAGGCATGGTTGTTGTGCATGAGGAAATATTTCCAATTGCATAATTACTCTTCTTGTGCAGAAGAAATAATTTCCATCTATCAACTAAAAGGAAAGGAATCCATATGGTGGTATTAGCTTGTGTAAGTGAAACACGTCAGAGAGAAAAATGTGACTTGGAAGGAATTTAAGAGGCATTTTGAAAAGAGGTACTTAACTAAGAGGTATTATGACAAGAAAGTGAAAGAGTTATTTGAACTCAAGTTGGGAAGTATGTCCATTGACGAGTATAAAATAAGATTCTTGGAGTTGTTGAAGTATGTCCCCTTCATCAAGGATGAGATAGTTAAGATTCAAAGGTATTTGAGTGGGCTTCCATATTTCATCAGTGACAAGATCCAGTATGATGATTCCAAGACTCTGGAAGAAAATATAAGGAAAGAAAAATGGTTATACAACTAGAAAAAAGGAAATCCTACTTTCCAAAAATCTTGGGAAGACAAGAGGAAGTTTAAGTAGGAGCAGAGGCAGAAGGAGAACAAGCCACCATTTTTCAGAAATAGTCCTCAAGGATAGTCAATTTTGAGAGAGCCCAGGATGGATGAAGTAGGTGGGCAAAGGCAAAGGAAGACACCTATGCAATGTTGGGGCTATAAAGCAGATCATAAGTATAGATATTTCCCTCATAGAAAGGACATGGTGAGAGTTCTTCACAATGTTCAACAAGCAGAAATAATGGAGGACATGGGTATAAGAGTAACAAGAATCTATGCAACCCTGGACAACAAGCAATATGAGTTTCAATCACACATGATTGAAGTTGAAGGTATGATCAATAACCATGCCTTTACTATTTTAATTGACTTAGGGGCTAGCCATAGCTATATAGATCCCGAGGTAGTGGAAATATTTCAATTATGAAGAAGCAATCATGGGAAATCTTGGCTGGTGCAGCTGGCTACAAGAGCCAAGAGAAAGGTTGTTGAGTTGGTTAAATCATGTCCAGTGGGTATGAATGGATTGAGTACCAAGGTAGACCTGAACATGTTCCCTTTAGGATCATATTATTTCCTAATTGGTATGAATTGGTTCGACCAACACCATCCCATATTCGACTGTCATAACAAATCCTTCACTTGCTTGGATGAGGAAGGAAATCAGAGAGAATTCCAAGGAATTCCAAGGGCAGTTATTATCTGGGAAATCTCAACGATGAAGCTAAAGAAGTGTTACATGAAGGGATTCCAAATATTTGTATCCCGTATGGAGGAAGCATCTAAGGATAAGGTGCCAAATCTGGAGGATCATGCAGTCCTGGAAGATTTTGAAGATGTGTTCAAGGAGGTACCAAGACTACCTCCAAAGAGAGATATTAATTTCTCTATAAATTTAATGCCTGGAGCAACTCCAATATCAAAGAATCCTTATAGAATGAGCACACCATAGCTGAAGGAGTTGCAAATGCAGCTTGAAGAACTACTCAAGAAGGGGTATATACACCCAAGTGTGTCACCTTGTGTTGAAGGAAATCTCCCTATAGACAGGTAGATCTCCTCTTGAGAGCTAGACTCTTAACTCTTAAGACATAATATGCTTATCATGGAAATTGACTTCCTTTTAGATCTAGATAAACTAATGCGTGAGGAGGAAGGAGAAAAGAAGTACCTTTTATCGGTGTTTGTCCCTGCACAGTCTAAGTTGAGATCCAATCTTAAACTCCTCGATAATCCCTATAGACAAAAAAAAGTACAAATAAATTCCTACTCTACTGAGATTAGTTCGAAATATATCTATCTATTAGAGACAAATTCATGTGAAATCAAACATAGAATTGAAAGAAACAGGCCAAGCATTTTATATTAATGAGAATAACAACAAAGAATACTTACAACCATAGATGTGAGTGTAGAAACTTCGTCAAGCCCTCCTCATCCGAAGCCTTGCTCAAACAGTCCACACATAGAACTGTTGATGCTCCAAACAACATCTTCTGCATGAGATCATAAGTTGGATGCTTCACAATACTTTTTCCATTCCCTTTCACCATGAGAAGGCTTACTTAAATAGGCTTGGAGAGGCCCAACCACTTGAGATATATTTGGAGTAAGTTGAGGATTTTCCTCTTTCAATTACGGATCTACCCTAGGATCATGGCTTGAACAAGGATTCAGAACCAACCACCTTCAGATATTGAGGGGATATTTCCCTCAATATTCTCAACAAACCAAAATTCACCTGGAATAGGTAGAGCTCCTCCAAAAAGTGCATCAGAGCATTATAGCGCTCCTTGAAAGAAGAACAGCAAGCGCTGGCACTCCTAATAGTGGCAGCGCTCCCCATAAAGGGAATCAGGGCATTATAACGCTCCCTAACAGTATATGGGGGAGCGCTCCTCTCCAAAAATACCTTTTGAATGGGTTTTCTAGTGGCAAAAGGTTTATAAGCTCTGTTAACCCATTCCTCTTCTTCCAAATCAATTGTTTGAGGTGTTTCAAGTGTCCTTCTAATGTCGTTATAGGAATTACATAGACATTATGGGAGTATGCTTTTTCTGACACTTGTGACACTTGTGACCAAAATACGACACTTGTAATGACGACACTTGCGACACTGTCGAAGTGAGTAATTTTGAGGTGTAACAAATTGCCGCCCAAATTATCAAGTTAGAAGACGAGAACTGATAAATCAAATGATTTGCAGACTTTCAAGCAAGGGTGAGGGCTTAGAGAACTTGAAAGAATCTGCAAACAACCATCAAACAAATATTAAGACATGCTTCAAACCCAAGGCAGGCATACCTATGCTTGAGTGATAGAGATTTGCAATATATGGCCGCCATAAAATACATTGTGGATCCATAATTATATTGACAAAACGATATAGCCACTGAAGATACACTGTGGATCTATACTCCCATGACTTGAATTGATCGTAGCCACGAAGAATACACAGTGGATCTATGAGACGTAGCCAAAACCAATACAAAGTGGATCTATGTAACAAAATATGTGTCCTTGTTCAAAAGAAACTCCTTCACAACCTGGGCGAAGTACATATCAGAGTGATCACTCAAGCCAGGGTCTTCTTACCGATCCTGATGTAGTATGAATATAACCATGTGAATAGATGTCTTGATGTCGAACATGGCATAAATCACTTGATTACTAGTCAATGATATAAACCGTTAACAAGTGTGAGGGTGGTCACCATTGATGTCAGTGATTCCCAAGGTAATCTAGTGCATTCCAACGAATGTGAATAGATGAGCTGAAGTCGAGCATCCATGGAATCATCCGATCAGAGGTCAATGATGTAAACTCGTTGTCGGATGCAAGGAGGCCTGCCATTAAGGCATGTAGGTCCCAAGGTACTAACTGGTTTCTAAGTCTAGTTCCCGGATAATGTGTTGAAGTCGACAGGAATAGACTCGTCGCAAGAGGGCCTTGATGTATCCCCCATCAATGACATGAAATTGACACAGAGATGTAAATGGGTAGATCAAATGAACATGTATTGACATGGGTATTGAGACAAGATATTTGTGATGGTTGACCCTTGAGGTGGATACTTCCCTTGAACACCGAGGCACAACAACAGAAACATGACATGGACCAAAACACAATGATGCAGTGGATACTGTGACTTTCGTTGGGTGACCCAAAGGAGTAAGAAAAACTTAGAGGATTGGTTCAGTGCAGAGGTTCAATGGATTAAGATGTGTGCAAAGAAAAAGTGTCATGTTCAAGGGAGACTCTAAGAGTTACTAGTAATGTTTTCAAAAACTGCTTGGCTTGCTTCCTTCAATTGTTTCTCCCATCCAGATAGATGAGTACCTCTTTTTAATTTAACAAGCTTGAGGAGAGTAACACGTGCTCGATATAACTCACCTTCGGTAAGTTCCTCTTTCTGGAAGAAGTAAGGTTTCGGTCTCATATGGGTCTGTCAATGTTTGTTTAACGAGTCCAAAGATAGAAAAATCGAAGGTTTTTCATGATTATAGAGTCTAGAAAAACACTTAAAAGAGAACTCTCTTAGTTCCTTTTTCATAAAGTAGTTTGATGAGACCGAAAAAGAGATAAACTATCACTCAACAGACGTTTTCTTCAAATGCTTTAATGAGCGTGAAGATAACAAGGTCACTTGGCAATCTTTTCATGTTTAGAGAGTCTAAAAAGAGCTTAAAGAAGACTCCAATGTTGTCCTTTTTCGTAATGTTAGTCTCACAAGGCCGAAAAAGAGATAAATTATCACTCGAAAGATGCCCTTTCAAACCTTTTAACGAGTGGGAAAGGAACCAAGATCACTCGACAATCTTTTCATGTTTAGAGAGTTTGAAAAGAGCTTAAAGGAGACTCCAGGGGGTTCCTTTTTCATGTATCCATACAGGTCTGAAAAAGAGATAAAAGTTTACCCAGATGCATTCTCATGTATTTACGAGCATGAGAAAGAACAAAGACTAAGATCGGTATGCCCCCAGCTTGAAAATCTAGTGGCTTAACTCCAGAATGATCATCAAAGGCTGGAGACTTTCCCTCCAAGATTAAATTCATTCACCAACTTTGAGGTTGTCACTAATTTCACTAGTAGAGGAGAAAAAGGAGAAGCGTGGATGAAAAGAAGGTTCAAGAGAGGTGACTGTTTCATTTTTTAATGATCTTGACACACAAAGTTTTTCATGCTAGATTTAGAATGCGATCATGTTTTGATTTGATTTCGTTTTGGTTAGTTTGTATGTTGTGATTGTCGAATGATTTCATGAGTTTGGTTGTTACGATCTGCTGTGTCATATTATTTTCTAAGTCAAGAATACAACTCTGTTCGATTTCAATTTGGAAAAAACGACTTTGTTTTTATGGAAACAATACTCTCATTTAAGCCTGTGCAAATAATATTTGCGCCAGAATCATGGAATGGTTTTGATCCACGACGACTGTGGTAAACCCCAGTTGTTTGATTCACTTGATTGGATTGTTGTGTATTTTCAATTAGTTCAATCATTTTCATGAGTTGGATTCGTATCATAAATGTTGCTCTGTTTGATTTTAATTTGCAAAATGAATTGGTCGACATATGTTATCTCTATCAAATCCGGTTATAATTCGTTTGAAAGGGACGATTTCGATTAAGGTCAATCGATTTTGTTTTCCCCAAAAAGAAATAAAAAACGATTGAACTAATCCTACAGATCCTATTATCAATTGAGTGATCTCATTACGATTTCGTTTGTGTTAATTTATGCGCCAATTTTGGTTTAATTCGCTCATGGCATGAATCGTTTGTTATGTCAATACAGTTATAACAATTTCAAAATGATCTTGTTTGGATTCGATTGTGTCTCCTATTAATGAGGCAGCATAACAATTGCTTGCTATTTTGTTTTAATCGATTTCAATTTGATATAAAACGATTTCATAACTGTTTGATTATGATTCTGTTCACCCGACTTTTGGTAACAAATGAAACAGAGTACGCCTATCTCTGTAATCATTTGATCGATATTGGTCTTGTTTGATTTAAAAATGGTATAACTATTTCAGTTTCAATGATTCGTTTTCAAATAGCTATTGAATGTTAATTGAATTTAATTCTTTAAAAGATTTTGAATTGATTTTAATGCTGATTCTGTATCTTATTTAGACCAACTACAGAATCGCAAGATTCTGTAGCTAGTCTATAGAATTAGATTTTTATCATTTTCTTTAACAAAATATCTGCCTAACTTGTTCATTTTTTACCCTTTTCACAGACATCTGAATTGCATTGGACATACTGGACAGTCTAGGAGATATTGGTGTGATTTAGTTTTATTTTAGGTTCCTAGTTTAGTCAGACTTGGGATATTCTCCCATATTTTATGTAAACAATTTTGATAACTTCCGCAGGGATGTTTTACCCTATGGAAGGTCTTTAAATACTTATTATTTTGTGTAATAAGGATCATCCTCACTTGTGGGAGAACCAGGCTATGGATTTCTAATACAAACTGAGACAGAAGTTGATGTTATTGCTACATCTTTTGCTTTCCATAATATCAAGCTTTTGTTTCAAGTTTTTGCATGTCGTTTGCACTTGATTATAGACTACTTTAGCTATCATAGTCTATTGCAGAATGATGTGATCTAATTAATGTGATCCATGTCTGATTTCTTTCATTACTTTAAAAAATATAACAATTACTTTATTCAATTAATGAATGACAGATTTCTCTTCTTCATCGATTGAATTATTTTGTATAAGTCTTTGCATACAAGTTTATCTAACTGTGAAGATTTATGAATCATAAGATTGTTGTAGATTTTTATGTCTTGTTTGTCCTGTAATCATACTTGAAGAGCACTGCAGCTATCATTTACGAGAAGCTTCTGGATAATTCGGTGCAAGTTTCCTCCCTCCGATCAGTTGAGAAAATCATAATATACAGGACAAATATGGAGCATTTCTCTAGGTTAGTTTGTGATTTATTTTCGTTAATTTGTTTAGTATAATATTAGTAGTTTAGTTATATATATGTTTAGTTCGAATTGTAGTTAGAATTTGTATATTAGTTGTTTAGTTTAGTTAGTTTTTGTTTTATTTATGTTCATAAAATTATAAAATCAACAAAAAATATCTTTCTCTGTCTTGGGACAGAACACGAATGAGTTTTTCAGGTTTTATTCAAATCTGTAAATTGTAGATGTTGTACATTTTGTGAATATGATTTATTTCTATTAGAATAGTTAGATTGTTAATTAATTAGAGTTAGTATAGTATTAGTTAGTATATTGTATATATAGAATAGTTAATTTTGTTTTAGTTTCCTTGATAGTTAGTTTTAGTTAGATTAGTTTATTAGTTTGTTTTATTTCTTTTTAGTTAGATTAGTTTAGTTTGTTTTAATTGTTATTTTTAGTTAGATTAGTTATTGTAGATTAGTTTTATTTTTATTTTTTATTAGGACTGAGATCGGCTAACGGAGCCACTAAACCCGTCAGGGTGGTTCATCCCAAACAACTTGGGTTATTAGACAACCCCGAACAGGTTCCACTCTTCCAGTTGACGGATGATCGATTTCGCCCGTCAACAAATGGTGCTAGAAGGAGGGCCTGAATTTAATTAATGGCATGAGGTGGTTGCAAGACTCCTCCACCACCTAATCACTCACCTATAGTGACTAGAAGCCATTCAAATGATAATATTCTCCCCCAAACAACAACTACTTCAACCGACGATCCACAGATCATAGTTGAGCCAAAAACCCCTAATCCTACAGGTGGTGACATACAAGAGATTTTCTGTCAATCTCTTATAAAAACACATAGTGCCTTAGCCCGTTTGAGGCAACCAAACCATCCATGGGGCCAACCTTTGGATTTCTCTGATATCAGAGAACAATTAGGTGATACTAACCTCATTGTGAATCCTACAGATCCAAATCCAAATCCTGCTGTAGGAGGATCTGGGATACCCCCTTCACCACCTCCATCATCTCCTTCCTCTTCTGGAGGAGATTCCTCTCATGAAGGCAAGTCCCCTTCTTAGCCTTCCACACCCACTACCCCAATGGCAAATCAGAACAACCCTGCTAGAACTTGGCTCGATCAGGATGCCGTAGCTGTACCTAGTGCTCAACATCCTTTACCTAAACACTTAGAGAAATGGCTTCCCAAGTTTGACCCTGACTCAAAACAGATCGCTGAAGATCACATTAAAATTTTTATGTTAGCCATAAGACTCTGCAATGTCGAACATGAAGATGTTGTCTGTAGGTTGTTCCCGTATACTTTCGAGGGTAATGCATCCACATGGTACTTTGCCCAGAAACCCCATACCATCATGTCTTAGGAAAAGTTTGAGTCATGATTTTTTGAAATGTTCGGAGATGGTAAGCCTCCGGAAGTCCTAGTCATGGATCTTTCTAGCTTAAGAATGAACCCAAAAGAAAAAGTTAAAGAATTTAATCAAAGATTCTTAACACTTAAAAATCGAATCCTTGCAGATTCTATGCCTGCTGAGAGTCTTATAATAGCATACTACACCAAAGCATTGCATCAAAGTATAACTATTTGGGTTAAACGATCTAAGAAAGCCACGTTGTTAGAAGCCTTCGAGGAGGCCAACCAGATTGAAAAAGACATACTTAGTCTTAAAGATTCTACTAGCAACGAAACTAAGACTAGTTCTTCTTCCAAAAAGAAGATCGAAATCCTCCCCAGACCCACTCAAAGTAAAACACAACCTGAAAACTCTCATTTAGAAAACTTAACTAAAGTTGTTCAAAAATTGTCAAATCAAGTTATAGACTTGAAAAGGTTGATCGAAGAAGCTTCCTCGAGCAAAGGGCCTTACAAACCCCTGTTCCGGAAGCCTTTTCCTATCAACCGACCTAACCCAACCATCGAATGCCTAAATCTAGAAAGTCTGCAATGCGCCCTTCAAACAATTCTAGAAACCCAAGATAACTTGATGCCTCCTAAGAGTTCTGAGGAGGTAGTTGAACAAGAGACAGTTCAAGAAGAAGATCCTTCTCCAAACATTTTCAGACACTTCTCACATATCATCTTTCAAGCTAACTTCGAGACAGTTCATCCTTATAATACCAGGAGTAAGACAACAAACAAACCTTCTACCGAAAACACTACAACTTCGCCTCCAAAGCAATCTAAATCAGCTGAGACTAAACAGAGTAATGTGAACCCCAACTTAGATTATGATGTACTTGAAGATCTTAAAAAGTTAAGGGCTAACATTTCTATTTATGAGTTATTGAAGTTTCCATTTCTGCTACAAAAAATGTTACAGAATATCTCAGAGAATGGAAAAAATGGTAATGGTAACAAGGTTGTGCAGAACAAAGTCCCCCAGAAGACTTCCACTAAAAACAATCCTGATCCTCAAGATAAAGGAAGCCTTCCTGTAAGTAATGTAAATAATGTAAATGATGTAGATAAAGTATCTTTAGAAACTGCGAGTAAAAATCCACAAGCTACTACTCTTAGTACTCACAAAAATGTACCTCCTTTCCTATTAACTTTCGAGATATTTAATAGAAACGTGCACAATTGTATGGTAGACTCAGGAGCGTCATCCAATGTGATGCCGTGGTCTATCTTCCAGAAGATTAACGAAGAAGTTGAACCATCTACTTTAAAAATCATACAACTTGATCGGACAAATGTCAAAGTTATAGGTGAACTAAAGAATGTGCTTATTAGATTATCGTCTAACCCTCAGGTTCATCAAGTTATTGATATAATTGTTGTGGATATTCCAGAAGTGTATGGTATGTTTTTAAGCAGGGACTGGTCCGAACAACTACATGGTTATTTCGTGACAGATTGGTCCCATCTATGGCTTCCAGAGAATGGCAAGCCTAATAAAATCAAAGTAAATCGTGAGCGATACCTTAAGTTCATGGTCACATATTTGAACGATCCCAACGAACCATATACACCTTCTGCTAATTCACCTGAAGTACAAGGGATGGATACCTTCTTCGGAAATTTCATGGCCGAGACTTCACCTATCACCAATCTAGAACAGTAGTCCCAGATTGTAGCATATATGCAACCAACAGCTTCCACGCAATGATCCCATGTACCCGATACAAATCAAATCTGGTCTCTTTATTTCGACGGGTCAATGTCCAAAGAAGGAGCTGGAGCAGGCTGCGTCATTATCGATCCAGCAGGTAACAAAAAATTGATTGCATGTAGATTGGAATTTGAATGTACTAACAATACTACAGAATATGAGGCTTTACTGCAAGGTCTCAGAAAAGCTTCGGATATGAACATTCAAAATTTAACCGTCTTTGGCGACTCTGAAATAGTGGTTAGAAAGGTAAGAGATTCTATCCACTGTCTGTCTCCGCATCTCAAAAGCT
>JASDQU010207094.1:12922-28458 GCA_032191745.1 Picea mariana
TTAACTTTCTGTACATGGAAGAAACCTTTCAAGGCACAGTAATAGACGAACACACGCATGATGACAATTTGCGCGATTTCACGGTAATACCAGATCCGAGACCTCCTGAATCTTCATCAGAAATGGTAAACTCGATCCCTAAATTTGTAATTAGATTAGAGAAGTTTTATGATCTTCAGAATAAATTTAAAAAGACGATCAATTGTAAAACCAATAGTTCCTTGTTATCATATGAAAAAGTAAACTTAGGGACTAATGAAAATCCTCAGTGCATTAATCTAGGGTTGGGATGTTCTCAACAAGAAAAAGTTGCATTTATTAAATTGTTCAAAGAATTAAAAGATGTCTTTGCATGGACGTATGATGACCTTAAAACGTTCGACCCTAAAATCATACAACATGTCATTCCGATGAAGCCCCAAACCTTACCCTTTCAACAAAAACTGAGGAAAATGCACCCTAAACTCGAACCGACCGTTCAAAAAGAATTGAATAAGCTCCTAAATGATAAGATAATTTTTCCTGTTAGACACACCAGTGGGTTTCTAACCTTGTCCCAGTCCGGAAGAAAAGTGGGCAAATCTAACTCTGCGTTGATTTCCGAAACCTTAATAGAGCGTCTAATAAAGACAATTATCCTGTCCCGCCCATGGAACGGATCCTTCAACAGGTATCTGGTTCTGAAAGGCTATCCTTACTGGATGGTTTCTCAGGTTAAAACCAAGTCCTGATGTCTCCGCCAGACCAACTTAAAACTACCTTTCGTACCCCATGGGGAACTTATGCCTATCGTAAAATGCCTTTTGGATTGATTAATGTTGGAGCCACCTTTCAGAGAGCAATGAACATTGCTTTCCGAGGCTTAATCAATCAGTCCATTGTAGTTTACTTAGATGATGTGACTATGTTTTCTAAAAACAAAAACGATCATCTAGCCCACTTACGAGCCATTCTACTGTGATGTCGCAAATATGGCATCTCGTTGAATCCCAAAAAATCCATCTTTGCAGTAGAACAGGGTAAACTCTTAGGATTCATTGTGTCTAATGAAGGGATGATTATTGACCCCAAAAGGACTCAAGTCATCGCAAAACTTCCCCCTCCTACATCCAAAAAATCCATGCAGTCTTTCTTAGGCCAGATTAACTTCGTGAGAAGATTCGTCCCTAGTTTCTCCGAAATGGTTAGGCCTTTACAGAATTTGATTAAGAAAGAAACCCAATATCACTGGGGACCCCTAGAAAATCAAGATTTTAATGTAATAAAGAAGGCCATAATAGACGCTCCGTCTCTCATGAGCCCAGATTTTTCACAAGACTTTACACTCTACACTTTTGCTTCTGACCGTTCCTATGCTGCCGTCCTAACCCAAAAGAATGCCGAGAACAATGAAGTACCCATTTCCTTTATGAGCTCTAATTTCAAAGGCGTTGAACTTAGTTACCCAGCGGTAGATCGGCAAGCCTACGCTATTTTCAAAGTAGTTAAGCACTTCCGATCCTATATTTTGAAGTCAAGGATGAAATTCATTGTCCCCTACCCAGCTGTTAGGAATTTGTTAGTGCAGAAGGAACTAGGAGAAAACAGAGCTAACTGGGTCACCTCCTTGCAGAAGTATGACTTACAAATTACCCCAGCTCAGATAGTGAGAGGCCAAGGGTTATGTAAGTTAGTTGATGATTCAACAGCAGGACAACAAGAAGAAAGCGTTACGTCAAACCTAGGACAACACGATCAAAGTCTTATCTGTTGCGCACAAAACTCTGTTAGTCCTTGGTACGATGATATAAGATTCTGTCTTGAACATGGGTCGGCCCCCTGTCACCTAGACCCTGCTAAAAGAAGAGCATTGAGATTAAAGTCTGCCTCCTTTCATGTGGTTAATGGTATCCTGTTTCGTCAGAGCTTTGACAGTGTACTGATGCGTTGTCTTGAAAAAGACGAAGTAGAAAATGTCTTGCTAGAGTTGCACGCAGGAGAAGCTGGCGGTCATTTTGGTGGTGACACCACTACTCATAAGGTTTTAAGAGTTGGTTATTACTGGCCCATGCTTTTTAGAGACGCCCATGCCTTGTGTCGTAAATGTGTCATTTGTCAGAAAGCATCAAGGCGGTTACAAAAACCAGCCTTTCCTTTGCAACCCGTTTCAGTAGATTCTCCTTTTCAGCAGTGGGGCTTTGATATCATAGGCCCAATCAACCCTCCGTCCTCGCAACAGCACAATTTTGTTGTGACAACCACAGATTACTTTACCTGATGGTCTGAAGCTGCTGCGTTAAAAACTGTCAACACCAGTCAGGTAATTGCATTTCTAAATTCGAATATTATCACTTGTTTCGGTATCTCTGACTGTTTAGTATTCGATAATGCTTCTTACTTTTTCTCTCTTGAGATGAGCGAGTTCTCTTTGGAAAAAGGAATTAAGCTGAAGTATTCTGCTAGCTTTTACCCCCAGGGCAACAGATTGGCAGAATGGACAAACAAGAACTTGATCAAAATCATCAAGAGAATGGTGGTTGAAAATAAAAACAATTGGCACAATGCGCTGCTAAACGAGCTGTGGGTTGATAGGGTGATGCCAAAAGATGTTGTAGGTAACTCCCCCTTTTTTCTCGTTTATGGCAGGGAAGCAATTCTACCACCTCACATTCTTCTTCCTTCACTTCAACTATCACAGAAAATCCAAGAAGAATATTGTCCCCCTTTGGAAAACCGTATTAACGCTTTGATAAAGCTAGAAGAGGTAAGAGCCCAAGATAAACGTAAGTTAGATCAACATAAACAATTGGTTAAAAGATGGTTCGATTCTAACTCTGCTTCTGATAGGAATTTTGAAGTAGGTGATCTCGTCTTGAAGTGGGACAAACCACACGAGGGAAAGGGAGAACACACAAAATTTCAAAACTTATGGCTTGGACCTTTTTTAATTGCTGAAAAGTTGGGTCCCAGTTCCTTCCATTTACAAAATCTTGAAGGGCAGCCTGACACCTACCCGGTGAATGGCCAAGCCTTGAAAAGGTACTTTGCTTGATAACTACCCTTGTATATTATGTACATATTTTGCTTTTTTTTTCTTTTTCTTTTTCTTTTTGATTTGAATTTATCAGTTTGTGTATTTGGAAATACACATACCTATACACTGAGCTATTTAGACAAAGAAAATAGAAAATTCCTTCGCTAAAAATAACTGCTAAGAAAAAGGTATAAACATCAATGATGTATTTCTGAAATTTATATCTATGTTGAAAAAGTCTGTTGTTTGAAAGAAGATGGTTGATTTCTATCTCTGAGTAAAGCTTGTCATGATCATCTATTAACTTTTTACGCTGTCCCTATTCCGTAAAGGAATGACTCAGAATATGTCTCCCTGCCTTAGGAAGTTGTTTTTGTAAATAAAACATCTCTGGATCCAAATAAAGGGCAGTTTTAAAAATTCTGATGAGGTCTGAAAAAATATGTTGAAATATTATGATTTTCAGCGTCACCCGGCTCGACTATATATCTATAAAAAACAAAACAAAATAAATTATTAATAAGAGCTGTGGGAAGTGCTTGTAAACCCGCCGGGATGATGAACAGGTTTGCTGGCAGCGGGTAAATGCATGCATGATGCCAAGACAACTTCGTCGGGATACTGAACAGGCCCGCTAGCAGTGAAGCAATGTCGGGTATATGAAAATTTGTAAATAAGAAACCTCTTTAATGTCCTTTATTCTGATCTAGAACTTTTTGGCAGGATATAGATGTCAGAGTGGGTTAAATGGAAACCCTGCTGAGGCTATGGATGCCTGCTGGCAGTAGTGGCTATGTCAACAGTATTGGAGATTTTATCTTTAATATCATGATTCGCTAGTCTTAAGACTGTTATCAGTTTTCATCTTTTAAAACACTGCTGGAATAATTGGTTAATGATGATGTTTATACGATTTTCTGGTTGTTATTTTTGAGTTGGAATTATCTTTGCTATCCTAATCTGAATTTGTTCCTTTTGGTAGAGATAACTGCTTCTACTAGTGTGTCGCCATTTTTGGCAGCCAATTCACATTTTTCCACTATCTTATAAGCTGCCTACACCAATGTTTTGCAAACATCAATTTTTCGTTGCAATTTTCAAATAAATGACACTTCTATTTTTGCGACATTTTCACATCTACCTTCGTTTTTCATTTTCACGACTGTAAGCGTGAAAACTTGGTCTTTCGAAGTCGCATTAAAATCATTATTGAACTATCGTTATCCTTCTGGTCAATATGCCTATTGAGATTACATGTTACTTATCATTATACAGTTGGCAATACCTTTTGATCTGCACTCATTTGGCATTCTTTGATTGATCATGTAGTTTCATTTCATGAGTGATTAAGTTTGTGATTCATTGGCGATTGGATTTGTTTTTTCTATGATTTGATTGACCATTGGTTTCATGAAAATATATAGGTGTTATGGTTAAACCCTTGGTACATTTCATTTGATATGACACCTGGTTTAAAACGCATTGGAACAATGGTTAAACCCTTGATATGAATTGCTACATCGCATGTCACATGGTCTAAACATTGGTATTGGTTTCGATTTGTAAGTTTGGCTTAAAACTATGGCATAATGTTTCATTACGCGCGTTGGTTTATACACTTACTATTGATTTCATTGGGCGGGCAAGTAACATAATTGTTGAACTATACTTCAATGGGTTGAACAACTATAAGCGTCAGCGGTTGTACCATTAGCAATGACTATTCTGCATGGAAGAAATAGCTCCACCACCTTCGCATGCTACCATTAATGTCTATCTCTTATCCTTGTTTCATCTTTGTTAGCTTGGGTAACCCTTCGTGCACTCTACTCCTGTGTATGCTATGACCCAAACCCTATCTCGTTCACCATGTGCTCAGCTCCATGGCACCGGTGGTGAGAATCAAGCCGAATGGTAGCCAAGCCTTTCTACTCTTCGATAATGCCCGGAAAGACTTAGAAGATAATGGTTGGCTCACCTTCATGCAAAGGTTTGATGGTTTTAATCTAGTTGTGGCATAGTAGTTCGCCCTGACTTTTGATGGCTGTAGAGCCAAGGTGGGCAACATTCAGTTGGAAATCGACAAGGAATTTATTAGTTCTGCTACAGGGTTACCTGCCACGGTTCGTGGCCTGTGAGGGTCGATATGGACTCATTTTTCTCTACCACCTGCGTTTGTTAATGAATTTTATAGGGTATCCATTGAATATGCCTTTCTACTTCCAGCGTAGCCTATATAAAATGTCGAAAAGGTTTAAAAGGGAGAAGGCTGACAGTAGCCTGTTCCACCATGGACTAATTAGACTTATCATTGTTCATTATTTAAGTCTCCACGGTGATAGCTGGCGATCTTTTATCGCTCGAAATGGGTTTGATGATACAGACCCTATCCAAATTGACAAGCCTGTGATTAATGAATCCAAGGTCGAGCCACCTGTGACCTTCCATGTCCTACTGCCTTCTCCTAAACCCTCGGCCGACCCTGATGTTGACTTACCCGACGCTATAACTAAGAAGGTTGAGGCTGTTAAAAAGCCCGTAAGAAAAAAGGCCAAGGAAAACCCTACTGTTGAAGCTAAGAGTAAAAAGAACGCTCGGTTGATTTTGAGAATGGCTAGGAATAAACCTAAACCCACGGTTGAGCAGAAGCCCATAGTTCTTAGTGGGGATTCAGACTCTGACATAGAACATTTCCTAGCCAGTGAGTACCCTTACTCACAGGGTCTATGCTCTGAGCCGCCTTATGACTTCGTGTCGAATCTTCCCCCTTGCCTAAAGAATAATCCTAGCTACCCTGGGATCAGGTAACCTAATGAAACCCTCGACAATTTAACCAAACCCTCACCTGCATTTTCAAAGCCCGGACAGTCGTCCTTTGACCAATGTGATTTATGGTTCGAACGATACTATATAGACGTTCCCCTACTTCAATCGAAAATCCAATCATTGGAAAATCAAGTTGCAGTATTGACCAGCCAAAGAGATAAACTCCAAGTAACTGATAGGAAGAAGAGGACTATTGGCTCCATCGTTTTTAATAATGTTGAATCGGCCACAGCCATTGTCAACTCCAAATTGTCGTGATCAAGCCGTTTGCTCGTCATACAGGTATGAATTTTGATATCGTTTTAGTTTTGTGAATGACCGAGATTAATATAATGATTTGGATTCTGTTTTCAAATAGCTCTGTCTGTCATTCAAAATGGCTCTGTCATTCGGTGTTCATCCTGTACATTGTTTCGCTTTGCTAAAAATAAATGAAATTTCGATTTGGATATACAATTTGCTCATTCCCAGTTTAGCCACTGATAGATTTTTATCGGATTTCATTGGTTTTCGATTGGATTTGATTTGATTGTTGGTCCGATTGAGTTAACGAAATTGATGGTTTTCTTTCGATTGGATTGGTTTGTATCCAATTTGAACAGGAAGTTTTTCATGCTAGATTTAGAATGCGATCATGTTTTGATTTGATTTCATTTTGGTTAGTTTGTATGTTGTGATTGTCAAACGATTTCATGAGTTTGGTTGTTACGATCTGCTATGTCATATAATTTTCTAAGTCGGGAATACAACTCTGTTCGATTTCGATTTGGAAAAAATAACTCTGTTTTTATGGAAACAATACTCTCATTTAAGCCTGTGCAAATAATATTCGCGCCCGAATCATGGAATGGTTTTGATCCACGATGACTATGGTAAACCCCAGCTGTTCGATTCGCTTGATTGGATTGCTGTGTATTTTCAATTAGTTCAATCATTTTCATGAGTTGGATTCGTATCATAAATGTTGCTTTGTTTGATTTTAATTTGAAAAACGAATTGGTCGACATATGTTATCTCTATCAAATCCGGTTATAATTTGTTTGAAAGGGATTATTTCGATTAAGGTCAATCTATTTTGTTTGCCCAAAATAGCAATAACAAACGATTGAAATAATCCTACAGATCCTATTATCAATTGAGTCATCTCATTACGATTTCGTTTGTGGTAATTTACGCACCAGTTTTGGTTTAATTCGCTTATGGCATGAATCGTTTGTTATGTCAATACAGTTATAACGATTTCAAAATGATCTTGTTTGGATTCGAGTCTCCTGTTAATGAGGCAGCATAACAATTGCTTGCTATTTTGTTTTAATCGATTTCAATTTGATATGAAACGATTTCATAACTGTTTGATTATGATTCTGTTCACCTGACTTTTGGTAACAAATGAAACAGAGTACGCCTATCTCTGTAATCATTTGATCGATCTTGGTCTTGTTTGATTTCAAAATGGTATAACAATTTCAGTTTCAATGATTCATTTTCAAATAGCTATTGAATGTTAATTGAATTTAATTCTTTAAAAGATTTTGAATTGATTTTAATGTTGATTCAGTATCTTATTTAGACCAGCTACAGAATCGCAAGATTCTGTAGCTAGTCTATAGAATTAGATTTTTATCATTTTCTTTAACAAAATATCTGCCTAACTTGTTCATTTTTTACCCTTTTCAGGTACATCCGAATTGCATTGGACATACTGGACAATCTAGGAGATATTGGTGTGATTTAGTTTTATTAGGTTCCTAGTTTACTCAGACTTGGGATATCCTCCTAGATTTTATGTAAACAATTTTGATAACTTCCATAGGGATGTTTTACCCTGTGGAATGTCTTTAAATAATTATTATTTTGTGTAATAAGGATCATCCTCACTTGTGGGAGAACCAGGCTATGGATTTCTAATACAAACTGAGACGGAAGTTGATGTTATTGCTACAGCTTTCGCTTTCCATAATATCAAGCTTTTGTTTCAAGTTTATGCATGTCGTTTGCAGTTGATTATAGACTACTTTAGCTACCATAGTATATTGCAGAATGATGTGATTTAATTAATGTGATCCATGTCTGATTTCTTTCATTACTTTAAAAAATACAGCAATTACTTTATTCAGTTAATGAATGACAGATTTCTCTTCTTCATCGATTGAATTATTTTGTATAAGTCTTTGCATACAGGTTTATCTAACTGTGAAGATTTATGAATCATAAGATTGTTGTAGATTTTTATGTCTTGTTTGTCCTATAATCATACTTGAAGAGCACTGCAGCTATCGTTTACAAGAATCTTCTAGATAATTCGGTGCGGGTTTCCTCCCTCCGATTAGCTGAGAAAATCATAATATATAGGACAAATCTGGAGCATTTCTCTAGGTCAGTTTGTGATTTATTTTCGTTAATTTGTTTAGTATAATATTAGTAGTTTAGTTATACATATGTTTAGTTAGAATTGTAGTTAGAATTAGTATATTGGTTGTTTAGTTTAGTTATTTTTTGTTTTATTTCTGTTCATAAAATTATAAAATAAAAAAAAAATATCTTTCTCTGTCTTACGACAGAATATAAATGAGTTTTTCAGGTTTTATTCAAATCTGTAAATTGTAGATGTTGTACATTTTGTGAATATGATTCATTTCTGTTAGAATAGTTAGATAGTTAATTAATTAGAGTTAGTATAGTATTAGTTAGTAGATTGTATATATAGAATAGTTAATTTTGTTTTACTTTGCTTGATAGTTAGTTTTAGTTAGATTAGTTTATTAGTTAGTTTTATTTCTTTTTAGTTAGATTAGTTTAGTTTGTTTTAATTATTATTTTTAGTTAGATTAGTTATTGTAGATTAGTTTTTTTTTTTTTTTTTCATTAGGACTTAGATCGGCTAACAGAGATGCTAAACCCGTCAGGGTGGTTCATCCCAAATGGCTTGGGTTATTAGACAACCCTGGACCGGTTCCACTCTTCCAGTTGACGGACGGTCGATTTCGCCCGTCAACACCTTCATGGTGTATATCTCAGTTTTAATTATCATATATGTTGTGACGAACTCTCAAGTGGAATATCCATGGTAGTTACAGATCAATTATGGAATATAGATAAGTTTAAAAGTGGGGTTGGGGAGGGGAGGGGGGTCCTAAGAAAATAATGTTTACATTGATTGCATAGAATGAAGACTGACTCAATTTTGTTCAAGCCGTGCAAGTGAAAATGAAATACCCTAAGGCCGAGCCCCTTTGAAATATAATGATGTTTGTAGGATGGTGAGACAAGTAATTATAAGCTGGTAGGATTATGTGTTTATTTGGCCGAAGAGTGTAAATGCTAAGGTTAGTGGGCCTGATTTTTTTATATGTAATTATGCATATTATTAATAAAATACATTATTGCAAGTAGACCGACCACGAAGAAAGAGTTATGGGGGACTAATCTCCATTGAGTAGGGAAAAGAATGGGGTTGAGAGGATAGGAAAGAGGGGCTATGATTGAGGGCTTAACCCAAGGGAATATTATAATGTATTCCTGAAAAGTACTAAAGTTGGGAAAATAAACCTAGTTATCATAAGGTCCTTTGAGGAGAGGAACAAACTCCAAGTGTAGAGGAGAATGCTCCTGGAGAGCCAAGTGTCACCCAGGGTGCATGCATATTTATGTGGGAAGTTCCACCTTTGTTGAGGTTGACGAACAATTTTGGCCACCTTCCTGAGGAGTTCACTCTCACCATTTTATCTCTCTCATGATTCTACATGCTGACCATTGTCATCATTTTCCTTGCTCTCTCTCAACAATATGACCAATCTGGCCATTTAGTTTCCCACGAGTTCATCCTCACCATGTTGGCCATCCCTTGTGCAGTTCATGCATGCACTGAACAAGTATACATCCATAATCATTTATGCCTTTGTGAACCTCTGTAAATTGTTGAGACGTCCCCTTGCCTTACCCAATTTTTGGTGGTTTTTGATTGAAGAGGTGGGTTGTCAGGCCTGTGGTTGAAGAAGTAGTTTGTCATGCCTATGAGAAACTCTCTCTAGGTGAGATGGTTTGATGATAAGTGATTCCTCCTTGAGGGAGTTCAGTACCAGCTACAGAGCTCTGAGAATTCATGATCTAGCCTGCTGTTGAAGCCCTGGAAGGGAAGTGGAGCAATCGATGGACTGTGGAAGAATGAAGGTGCATATTCTTGGGGTGGGACATGCATGTGGGGAATGACAGTTCCTGAGTAGTGGGTGTAAGTAGGATCCTTGGAGAGAATCCTTCTAGATGCATAATGCAGTTTCCCGTAGCCTCAACTTAGGTCTAGGATTCCTTTTCCATGGGTGGAGTTTAGTCCCAGATCGGGGGTGACCCACTACTGAGTGTGACGAGCAACATTGTGTAAGTCTGGCAGGTTTGTGGAAGGTCTACATGTAGTTGGTGGTCATCTATTAAAATATAAGTACCAAATATTTGTTCTCTTTATGATGCGTATTGTGTACATGTGTTATAATATTATCAAAATTGTATCCATTTATTGCATGTATGTATTATTGTCACTTTTGCATGAAATGTGTATGAACAAAATGTTGTATTGATTTAAACTTTCATTATAAATATATATATATATATGTATATCAAAGCATTATTTGGAGTAGCATGGCTTGGTTTGGGAGTCTAGGGAAGTTACAAAATGGTATTGGAGGTAAGAGAGACATCCAAGAAGTGGCATTGCCTGGCTTGTTGGTGGTTGGGGACATTACATAAAACAATATGAAAATGAAAAAAACATACATAAGTTTGGTGCCATATTGCAATTTGCATTTTATTATGCACATCTCTTTTATGAATAAGATTAAAGTTTGGATGACCACATGAATATTAAGTATGGTTAATAATTTGGTCTTATATTGTTTATTTTAAACAATATAAGGATTCGTTGCATAAATCACAAAGCTCATGTGGAGTGATATTATTTAACCCTAACATGATTATAAAGAGTGTGATGGATTTGATATATTAACCTTGGCATATATAGGTAAGCATGGTGGTGTAGATATAGTGAGGTGCACATATCTCATGTCCTCTGCAGAGTAAGATATCATGGATGTGTTCATGTAGAATATTGATAGAAAGAAATAAAGAAGAAGAGTTGGTGGGCGTAGCTACGGGGTGGGGGTGAACCACGTATATCCTGCGTTGTGATTGATATGTTCTTTATGGTTGATCTCTTTTCTATGTGATTGAATGCTTAGTGTACTGATGTATGCTCAATGATGACTAATGTGAATAAATGATAGGTCTAATATATGTTGGTATGCTTAGTACTTGAATCTATTGGATCTGTATAACTACTGCGTTGATCTATTGTTAGGGTTTAGTTGAGATATAAAATATGGTTGAATATTAACGAACTGTAACTGCTAAGTGATTTGTTAAGGTGTTACAATCACAGATCTGTGTCCCAGCTAAGGTTGCATACACTGAAGTCCTGTAACCACCCCTACCTCTACCTCGGGTGAGACTTCATCTACTTCGTAGGTGTTTCCAAAAGGGCCAGTAGTTAGGTTTTTGTTGGTGAGATGTTGTAGCGTTGAACCTTGGGTTTTCCCCTATGCCAACAAATGGTTATGTTGCCCTAAAACTATGATTGATGGGAACTGAAGGAAAGAAAGAAATCTATGTGCGTAGATCTGTTTCCTTAGTGCACAGTATTCTACTTGACTTGTAAATCTTTGTGCTAAGAAGAGAAGTCAGATCCAAAGAAAAGAAGTAAGATCTTGAAGCTTTGTTCTCTGATAAAGGTAATAATAGTGAAAAGTTTTAGATCTAGAGGCTTTGTGCTCTGTTGAAAGTAAGATTAGTGGAATTTTTTGTTTCAAGATTATGGATCTAGGTATGTTTGATAAATGTTATCCTAGTATGAAAACTAGGGAGCAACTAGA
Organism: Picea mariana; assembly: GCA_032191745.1. Taxonomy (NCBI): domain Eukaryota; kingdom Viridiplantae; phylum Streptophyta; class Pinopsida; order Pinales; family Pinaceae; genus Picea; species Picea mariana. The sequence continues at coordinate 24,680 of JASDQU010207094.1, forward strand.
AGAGAGAAGGTTTGATATGAGTAGATCTGATAGAAATAATGAAATATATGTTATTCCTATGCATAGACAGAATGTTTGGACTAACAAATGGATGCAAGATCCTAGAAATAATTTTTTGCAGGTTAGCTACTATGATCCTAGAGCGCAGTACTGGAAAGGTTGTGGATCATTTAATAAGAAATAGGGTTAACCCTTTGTTACAGATGCAAAAGCTTGAGACATCTTGCTAAGGAATGCCCTGGAAGAAGACCTAGTTGTCTTTGTTGTAAAATTATGCACCATGAATTTTTAGATTGCCCTAGAATGATTGCTAAGCTTGACAAAATGAATATGAGAAAACAAAACCTTGAGGAAGGTCACAAAACTGATAAAATGGCAGAACCCCAGATAGAATCAGAGACTGTACTATTGCAAATGAAAGAAACCCTAAATGATCACAGAGATATCAACTTATCAGAGATCTTCAAAGAAAAAGAATGCATAGAAGAAAGAATAGGATACTTTGACATAGACTGTGGTTTGGATGATGAAACATAGGTACATATCATGACAGATTGAACTTGGGAGGTTTTAGGAAAGACTGATACGATTCCTTCATTGGGAGGAATATGACTATTCAAGGGAAAGATGATAACCCTATGTGGAAGACTCACCCAGGTATCTATGAGTGCTCATGGAGCTTCGACAGGGGAATATTTTGAGGTTGTTAGATTCATTGAGAACAACGCTCCATTTACTATGTTATTAGGAAAAACCTGGATCAAGAAAGATCAGAACAAAATAAAAGAAGATGAGGATAACACACTTGATTGCAGAATAGGAGGATAGATTGAAGCCACTGAGAACCAGAAATTTGGATCATGAAGTTGAAAGAACACAATAATATTGACAGACGATTAAAGCACCTACCCCGGATAGAGAAGTAGTATTACTCTCTAATCCTATGAAAGAATCTCAACAACGCGAAGATGTTATGCCAAAAGAAGACAAGAATCAGAATGGAAGAGGGAATATCGAGACGAAGATCACCGGGAAGAAGGATAGAAAACTCAGTAATAAGAGAGCGAAGATTGAAAAGTTATAAAAGGGCCCAGTGGGAACTTCATAGAAGGAAAATATGCAAAATTGGAACTTCGTCATGATATCAGAATAGCGCCCCATGGCACTTCGCCATGGTGAACCAATATGACCATTGGAAGCATTATAATCGTTGGTCAAAGTTCCAGAATGGTTAGAACAACAGTTATGACCAGAAAGATTACCATCGAACCATTGGGACCATGCCGAAATAGATAGAACTGCATTGATGGAAATCTTCTTATCCAATGGACAGATCTGTTACATCGTGTCCACTTAGTCTATCGATTGTTTCATAGAGAACAATTTTGTGAATTGTATCAGAGATAAAAAGAGAACCCATTGCTATCGCATTGGCACAAAGAATTAAGGACACTTACAACGACGTAGAAAATGGAACGCAAGGCTACAAGGTAGCTTCCATCCATAATGGCACAGTGCACCTGAACTACTGGTTGATCTCAGGGAAGCTAGTGAGGAATAACTGACCTACACAAGTTACAGGATTCATTGTTGACCTAGACGGGAAATGTGTCGAAGGACTCCAGATGAATTGGGTGAAGTACTTGGTCAACCAGCTGGAATTAAACTATCACGAAGCTCAAGATCAGGGATATGCGTTCCACTTTAGCTGGCTCCTGATGGTCATCGCATTTAACTCTTGGGAAATGCTAGAAGGTATGACCTTACAGGACATTGAGTCATTCGAGCCGCTCGCTACGAATTTCACCATGCTTTGGTACTCGGGCGATATGGGAAAATAGTGGCATTTGAACGTGGTCTTTCATACCTATTATCTCCAATTGAAGAGGGCTATTGAAGCTATCCCTCTTATGATGCTGAACACCCTGCATCGATTCCAACCCCTCATGAAGTTACAAGTAGATCAACACTTCATTTCTATCACCACGTGTGAATATGATCACAAATAAGAGCTTCAATTGTACTACAAGATCACAGAGAAGGACCTTGAAGAGATCACCAAGGGTTGTTCTGCACAACTCCTCATTCCTGTAGACCCTGCAAAAATTTCAGACACTAAACTAATCGACATCCCTGAGACCAATCATGAAGGAAAGTATATTCCTAGACCCATCAGAAGGAAGAAGACCAAAGAGGTCCAAAACTTGAGCAATGCATTGGAAGGAACTTCTTCTATATCACCTGGACGAGGGGGTGATGATGAAGTAAGATAAAAATGGAGAAGAGGACCAACATAATCAAGGCTAATTAACACCACCTAGGGATCCTACTGATGAGGCTGATCCCTTGAAAAAAATGAGGGTTTATCCCACGAAACCCACTTCCTGAAAGCAATCCAGAGCCACCTTGACTAAGATGTATACTGTTCTCACTATGAATGAATTCAAATTCATCATCGCATCTATAGCAGATGCCTCACATGACATCTTGTAGAGACATGGAGCTGAGCAGGAGGATATGTATGATAGACTGGAGGTTGAACTCAGAGGGGTACAACATGCCCTTCAATCCAGTCATGCAGTATCCACTGTGCCCCCACCATCAGAAGAACCTGGGTTGGGAGATGAGCCTGCCCAACTCTACAGACTAGCTGATGTGACTGAAGCTCACCTTCTTCGTGCACAAGAAGAAACTGAAAAGGCCATAGAGGCCCTAAAGCAAGTACAAAATGTAGTTATAGAGAAACGTAGATTTTTGCAGCAAGAGAAGGCTGCCATCCAAGCTAAGTTTGAAGAAGAGAAAGTGCAGATCCAACAAGAGAAAGAGTAGTTTCTCACAAATCAGGTGGGAGCAAAAGAAGCAGTCAACAAAGAACTTCACTCTATGACAGGCTTAGAGAAAAAGGAGGAAGACCCAGTGGAGCATCAATTAGAGAATCTTGCAGAAGCTATCCAACAACTTCAACAGAGAATCGTATACCTCGAGCTATGAACAGTGCCAAGTACCTTGCAAGATGTGCAAGATCAAAGAGAAGCCACTTCCTGGAGTGTAGTCGATGGGATCAAAGCATTCGCTTTGGAATGCAGACAGCTAAGTGCTCACAACGCATAGAATTATGAGTGACTCACTGGATATACTGAGATGAAGCCTGAAGGTACTAGAGTCACAACTCCAGGAGGAAAAGAATCAAGCATCAACAATACATGCATAGTTGAAGCTCTTGTCAACAGTTGAAAGGATGAAGCAATCCCAAGAATAGCGCACTGCTCAACAATAGGTCCACACCATTCAAAGAAAAGTCATGGAAGTGACTTAAAGGCTCCAACCAGTCCAGGACGAATCTTGCCAACTATTCGAGGAGATTGAAGGTTCAGGCACAGAGTTGGAACAAGTAGTCACTGCAGTCAAACAATGTTTAGAGGGACTTGTCAATGAAGCAGACATCCAGGAGTTCACCGAGAAGGAGGCCATTGCGCAGCAACAGGTCAAATAAGCTTGAGTCAAGATTGAGGATTTTGAAGGACAACTACCTAGACTAGAGTGACTCAAGATGAGTCACAAGTGAGTGTTGGGGGCCTGATGTCCCTTAACCAAGTTTTGAGGATCCTTGTTCATGTTTGACCTACTTTTGAGACTTCGACAAGATGTCAAAGATGTTGATTAAGGTTGGTTGTCATTGATGTCAACCCTTGAAGAAAGACCCATAGCACAAAGGTTTGGGTAATGGAACCAATAGTGTTTGATGTAAATATGACTCATTATTGTTTTTTCATGGTTGA
>JASDQU010207095.1:40796-52847 GCA_032191745.1 Picea mariana
CAAAGTCATGTATGCGCCAATGTATCAATCAAACATTTAACCAAGGTACCAAATCGAATTCATATAGTCGACTAGCCAAATTTATGAAAAGATTATCATAAGGGTTATATCACATATATAAAAACTTAATCAAAAACCCTATACATTTTATAGTGATTAGGCAAGTCATAAAATGCAAATCCAAATGCTCCTGTCTCACAAACTTAATAAAATCAAGTTATGCAATTAATATAAAAATGTCCAATGAGCATAGTTCAAAACTCCTTTCAACCACATAATGATAAACAAGAGGTGAGTGCAGTAGAAATATCGATAAAAAGATCATGACAGTTCAGATAGTGATCGAAATGTGACTTCGAAAGGAAAAGTTTTCACGCTTACAGTCGTGAAAACTTAATGAAGACAATTTTGCAAATGTCACAAGAAATGAAAGTGTCATCTATTTGAAAAATGCGACGAAAACTTGATGTTTGCAGGACATAGGTGTAGACAGCTTATAGGATTATAGAAAAAGGTGAATTGGCTGCCAACAATGGCGACACACTGGTAGAAGCAGTTATCTCTGTTGAAAGAAACAAATTCAGATTAGGACATCAAAGAAATTTTCAACTCAAAAATAACAATCAGAAAATCGTACTAACATCATTACCAATCATTTTTTTCCAGCAGTGTTTTAAAAGATGAAAACCAATAATAGTCTTAAGATTAGCAAGTCATGATATTAAAGATAAAATCTTCGATACTGTTGGCATGGCCACTGCTGCCAGTAGGCATCCATAGCCTTGACAGGGTTTCCATTTAACCCACTCTGACATCTGTATCCTGTCAAGAAATTCTAGATCAGAATAAAGGACATTAAAGAGGTTTCTTATATTTTTTGCAGATTTTCATATACCCGACATTGCTTCGCTGCCAGCAGGCCTATTCAGTACCCCGGCGAAGTTGTCTTGACGCCATGCATGCATTTACCCGCTGCCAGCAGACCTGTTCAGTATCCCGGCGGGCTTACAAGCACTTCCCACAGCTCTTATTAATAATTTTATGTTGTTTTTATATAGCTGAGCGGGGTGACGCTGAAAATCTTGATTTTTAACATATTTTTTTTTAGACCTCATCAGAATTTTTTAGCACATGTCCTTTATTTAGTTCTAGAGATGTTTTATAAAAACAACTTCCTATGACAGGGAGACATCTTTTGAGTCATTCCTTTACGGAAAAGGGACAGCGTAAAAAGATAATAGATGATCATAACAAACTTCGCTCAGAGGTTGAAATCAATAAACTTCTTTCAAACAACAAAATTTTCCAACACAGATGTAAATTTCAGCAATATATCATTGATGTTTGCACAAATTTTCAAAAGTTATTTCAGCAAAGGGAATTTTCTATCGTCTTTGTCTGAATAGCTCATTGTACAGGTATGTGTAAGTCCAAAAACACAAAATGATCAATTCAAATCAAAATAAAAAAGAAAGCAAATGAAAACGCAAACAGAAAAGAAAAATATTTACATAATATACAAGGGTAGTTATCAAGCAAAGTATCTTTTCAGGGCTTGGCCATTCACCGGGTAGGTGTCAGGCTTCCCTTCAAGATTCTACAATCGAAAAGAACTGGGACCCAACTTTTCAGCAATTAAAAATGGTCCAAGCCATAAGTTTTGAAATTTGGAGTGCTCACCCTTTCCTTCGTGTGGTTTGTCCCACTTCAAAACAAGATCGCCTACTTCAAAATTTCTATCAGAAGCAGAATTAGAATCGAACCATATTTTAATTAATTATTGATGTTGATCTAACTTACACTTAGCTTGGGTTCTTACTTCTTCTAGCTTCACCAGAGCGTTAATCCGGTTTACTAGAGGGGGACAATCTTCTTCTTGAATTTTCTGTGAAAACTGAAGTGAGGGAAGAAGAATGTGGGGTGGCAAAATTGCTTCTCTGCCATAAACGAGAAAAAAGGGGGAGTTACCTATGGCAGATTTGGGTGTTACCCTATCAGCCCACAGTGCGTTCAACAGTGCATTGTGCTAGTTCTTGTGATTTTCAACCACAGTTCTTTGGATAATTTTAATCAAGTTCTTGTTTGTGGATTCTGCTAAGTCGTTGCCCTGGGGGTAGTAACTAGCAGAATACTTCAGCTTTATTCCTTTATCCAAAGCAAATTTGCTCATCTCAAGAGAAGAAAAGTATGAAGCGTTGTCGAAGACCAGACAGTCAGGGATACCAAAACAAGTGATGACATTTGAGTTTAGAAAGGCAATAACCTGACTCGTGTTAACAGTTCTTAGCGCAGCAGCTTCAGACCATCGAGTAAAGTAATATGTGGCTGTCACAATATACTTATGCTATTGCAAGGATGGAGGGTTAATTGGACCTATGATATCAAGGCCCCATTGCTGGAAAGGAGAATCTACTGAAACGGGTTGCAAGGGAAAGGCTGATTTTTGCAACCGCCCTGATGCTTTCTGACAGATGATGCATTTACGACACAAGGCATGGGCATCCCTAAAAATCATGGGCCAGTAGTAACCGACTCTTAAAACTTTGTGAGAAGTGGTGTCACCACCAAAGTGGCCACCAACTTCTCCTGCATGCAACTCAAGCAAGACTTTTTCTGCTTCGTCTTTCTCGAGACAGCGCATCAGTAAGCCATCAAAATTTTGACGAAACAGTACACCGTTAATTAGATGAAAGGAGGCGGACTTTAGTCTGAACGCTCTTCTTTTGGCAGGGTCAAGGTGACGAGGGGCTAATCCATGTTCAAGACAGAATCTGATATCTTCGTACCAGGGACTAACGAGGTTTTGCGTGCAACAAATCAAACTTTGATCGTGTTGTTCTAGGCTTGACATATTACTATCTTCTTGCTGTCCTGTTTCTGAGTCAACAACCAATTTACACAACCCTTGGCCTCTCACGATTTGAGCTGGGGTGATTTCTAAGTCATACTCCTGCAAGGAGATGACCCGGTTAGCTCTCTTCTCTCCTAACTCCTTCTGCACTAACAAGTTCCTTACAACAGGGTAGGGGACAATGACTTTCGTCCTTGACTTCAAAAGATAGGATCGGAAATGCTTAACTGCTTTAAAGACAACATAGGCTTGTCGATCAACCGCTGGGTAGTTAAGTTCAGCACCTTTGAAAGAGGAACTCATAAAGGCGATGGGTACTTCGTTGTTCTCGGCATTCCTCTGAGTTAGGACCGCGGCATAGGAACGGTCAGAGGCAAAAGTATAGAGTGTGAAATCTTGAGAGAAGTCAGGGCTCATAAGAGACGAAGCGTCTATTATGGCATTAAAAGCTTGATTTTTTGTGTGTCCCCAGTGATACTGGGTGTCTTTCTTAATCAGGCTCTGTAGAGGTCTGACCATTTCGGAGAAGCTGGGGACGAATCTTCTCACAAAGATAATCTGGCCTAAGAAAGACTGCATGGATTTCTTGGATGTAGGAGGGGGAAGTTTAGTGATGACTTGAGTCCTCTCGGGGTCAATGATCATTCCTTCACTAGACACAATGAATCCAAGTAATTTACCCTGTTCTACTGCAAAGATGGACTTTTTGGGGTTCAAGGAGATGTCATATTTATGACATCGCAGTAGGATGACTCATAAGTGAGCTAGATGATCATTTTTGTTTTTAGAATAAATGGTCACATCATCTAAGTAAACTACAATGGACTGATTGATTAAGCCTTAGAAAGTGATATCCATTGCTCTCTGAAAAGTAGCACCAGCATTAATCAATCCAAAGGGCATTTTACGATAAGCAAAAGTGCCCCACGGAGTACGGAAGGTAGTTTTGAGTTGGTCTGGTGGAGACATCAGGACTTGGTTGTATCCAGAGAAACCATCCAATAAAGATAGCATCTCGGAACCAGATACCTGTTGAAGGATCTGTTCCATGGGTGGGACAGGATAATTATCTTTGTTAGACACTCTATTGAGGTTCCGGAAATCGACACAAAGTCGAATTTCCCCGTTTTTCTTCCAAACTGGGACAAGGTTGGACACCCATTGAGTGTGCCTAACAGGAAAAAATATTTTAGCACTTAGGAGTATATTCAATTCTTTTTGAACGGTCGGTTCTAGTTTAGGGTTCATTTTCCTCAGTTTCTATTGGAAGGGTAAGGTTTGGGGCTTCATCGAGATGACATGTTGTATGATATTGGGATCGAACATTTTAAGATCATCATATGTCCATGCGAAGACATCCTTAAATTCTTTAAACAATTTAACAAAAGTAGCTTTTTCTTGTCTAGAACATCCTAAGCCTAGGTTGATACACTGAGGATTTTCACTAGTTCCTAAATTAACTTTTTCATAAGATAACGAGGAACTATTGGTTTTACAATTGACTGTCTTTTTAAATTTATCTTCAAAATCATAAAACTTCTCTAATCTAATTACAGATTTTGGGATCGAGTTTACCATATCCGATAGAGCTTCAGGAGATTTCGGATCAGGTATTACTGTGAAATCGCACAAATTGTCGTCGTGTGTGTGCTCGTCTATCACCGCGCCTTGGAAGGTTTCTTCCATGTGCAGAAAGTTGATAATCTGCTGATCATCGTCAAATACTCTCCAGTTGGTGACGTTATCGGGAATGGATGGCCAAAACAATAGCTCAACCGAGAATGCATCTGGGGACAAGCCTTCTGCAGGAAGAAGTTTAGAAGATACATTAGCTAATAAATCTGCTTCAGAGTTATTCAATCTAGGAATGGAATTTATATTAAAAGCATAAAATTTACTCATTAAGTTCCATACCTCAGACTGGTAGCTTTTGAGATGCGGAGAAAGACAGTGGATAGAATCTCTTACCTGTCTAACCACTATTTTAGAGTTGCCAAAAATGGTTAAATTTTGAATGTTCATGTCCAAATCTTTTCTGAGACCTTGCAGTAAAGCCTCATATTCTGCAATATTGTTAGTACATTCAAATTCCAACCTACATGCTATCAATGTTTTGTTACCTACCGGATCGATAATGACGCAGCCTGCTCCAGCTCCTTCTTTGGACTTTGACCCATCGAAATATAGAGACCAAATTTAATTTGCATCGAGTTCAAGAGATTGTTGTGTGGAAGCTACGGGATGCACAAATGCTACGATCTCGGACTGTTGTTCTGGATTGATGATAGGTGAAACCTCGGCCATGAAGTTGCCGAAGAAGGTGTCCATCCCTTGTACTTTAGGTGAATCAGCAAGGGGAGTGTATGGTTCATTAGGATCATTCAAATCAGTAACTGTGAACTTGAGGTAGCGCTCACGGTTTACTCTGATTCTATTAGTCTTGTCATTCTCTGGAAGCCATAAGTGAGACCAATCTGTCACGAAATAACCATGTAGTTGCTCCGACCAGTCCCTGCTTAAAAACATACCATACACTTCTGGAATATCCACAACGATTATATCAATAACCTGATGAACCTTTGGGTTAGACGATAATCTAATCAATACATTTTTTAGTTCGCCTATAACTTTAACATCAGTCCGNTACTAAGAGTAGTAGCTTGTGGCTTTTTACTCGTTGTTTCTAAGGCTACTTTATCTGAATTATTTACATTATTTACATTATTTACAGGGACTACAGGAAGGCTTCCTTTATCTTGAGGATCGGGATGGTTTTTAGTGGAAGTCTTCTGCGGAACTTTGCTTTGCACAACCTTATTACTAATTGAATTACCAATTTTGCCATTATCTGAAATATTTTGCAACATTTTTTGTAACAAAAATGGAAACCTCAACAACTCATAGATAGAAATGTTAGCCCTTATTTTTTTAAGATCTTCAACAACATCGTAATCAAGGTTAGGGATGATATTACTCTATTTCGGCTCTGCTGATTTAGATGGCTTTGGAGGTGAAGTTGTAGTGTTCTCTGTAGAAGGTTTATTTGTTGTCTTACTCCTAGTGTTATAAGGGTGAACAATCTCGAAGTTGGCTTGGAAGATGCTATCCGAGAAGTGTCCAAAAATGTTTGGAGAAGACTCTTCTTCTTGAACTGTCTCTGGTTCAATTACCTCCTCAGGAATCTCATGAGGCATCANTGGTTGGGTTAGGTCGATTGGTAGGAAAGGGCTTTTGGAAAGGAGGTTTGTAGGGTCCTTTACTCGAGGTAGCTTCTTCAGTCGACCTTTTTAAGTCTACAACTTGATTTGACAGTTTTTGAACAACTTTGGTTAAGTTTTCCAAATCAAAGTTTTCAGGTTGTGTTTTATTTTGAGTAGGTCTGGGGAGGATTTCAATCTTCTTTTTGGAAGAAGAAGCAGTCTCAGTTTCGTTGCTAGAAGAGTCTTTAAGACTAAGTATGTCTTTTTCAATCTGGGTGGCCTCCTCGAAGGCTTCTAACAACGTGGCTTTCTTAGATATTTTAACCCAAATAGCTATGCTTTGATGTAAATCCTTAGTGTAGTAAGCTATTATAAGACTCTCAGCAGGCATGGAGTCCGCAGGGATTCGGTTTTTGAGTGTCAAGAATCTCTGATTAAAATCTTTAACTTTTTCTTTTGGGTTCATTTTTAAGCTTGAAAGATCCATGACTAAGACTTTTGGAGGTTTACCGTCTCCAAACATTTCCAAAAAGCATGACTCAAACTTTTCCCAAGACACAATGGTATGGGGTTGTTGGGCAAAGTACCAAGTGGATGCATTACCCTCGAAAGTATATAGGAACAACCTACAGACAACATCTTCATGTTCAACATTTCGGAGTCTTATGGCTAACATAAATTTTTTGATATGATCTTCCGCTACCTATTTTGAGTCAGGGTCAAACTTAGGAAGCCATTTTTCCAGGTGCTTAGGTAAAGGATGCTAGTCTCCAGGTACGGCTACAACATCCTGGTCCAACCAAGGTCTAGCAGGGTTGTTCTGATTTGCCATCGGGGTAGTGGGTGTGGAAGGCTGAGAAGGTGAATTTCCTTCGTCAGAAGAGGAATCTCCTTCAGAAGAGGAAGGAGATGATGGAGGTGGTGAAGGAGGTATCCCAGATCCTCCTGCAGCAGAATTTAAGTTTGGATCTGTAGGATTCACAGTGAGGTTAGTGTCACCTAATTATTCTCTGATGTCAAAGAAGTCCAAAGGTCGACCCCACAGACGGTTTGGTTGCCTAAGACTAGCTAAGGCACTATGTGTTTTAATAATAGATCGGCAGACAATCTCGTCTATGTCACCACCTGTAGGATTTGGGGTTACTGGTTCAACTGTGATCTGTGGATCGTTGGTTGAAGTAGTTGTTGTTTGAGGGGGAATATTATCATTTGAACGGCTTCTAGTCACTATAGGTGAGAGATTAGGTTGTGGGGGAGTCTTGCGACCACCTCGTGCCATTAATTTAGTTCAGCCCTCCTTCTAGCGCCATTTGTGAAATCAAACGGGCATTCTTCTTCCCTTTAGCGTTTGCGGTGAGGTTGGCTTTGGGCTTCTTGCTCACAGGATTTACATTCTCAGCGTTCTTAGTCACAGTGTGGGGTAAGTCGATAGGAGGGTCGGCCGAGGGTTTAGGTAGTAGGACATGGTAGGGAATCAGGGGTACAACTTTGACCTCGCTCGCCACAGGTTTGTCAACCTGTGTAGGGTTCGAATCCTCGAAACCATTCTGAGCAATGAAATTGTTCCAACAATCCCCGTGCAGACTCAAATGATAGACAACAATAAGCTTCACCAGTCCATAATGAAAAAGGCTACTATCAGCCTAGTTTCTTTTGTACTTCTTGGACATTTTAAATAGGCTTCTATGAAAATAATATGGCATATTGAGTTGATAACCCATAAAAACCATAAGCAAACATAGGTGATGTAGGAACACAAACCCGTATCGACCTTCACAGGTGATAAACTGCTTGATTATCATTAATAAATCGTGCCAACGTTGTTTAAGCATGGTCACGGGCATACCTCGATCACAGGAGGTGATTTTGCGTGACTGGAAGAGTAGTGTCCACGGGACCTCTTCGACTTTGCAATTCTTGGACCATCGTTGTCCAATGGTAGGCAAACCCGTAGCATAATATATCAAACTCAAAAAGGAATTCATCATAACTTCTGCANCTCTGAAGACAAACCATGAAAGTTAGGCAGTGCTGAGAGTGGAATGTTCTTCATGGGGGCTACCTCTTTAGGAAGATCACCAATAGGAAATCCTAATGTGGAAAAAGAGTTTTCAGCATTTACCTCTCCTTCAGGACCTGCCTATTCTTCATGATGCAATTCTTCATTGTACTCATCCATGTTTTCTTCTGTCTACTCCCCTGCTGTGCTTTCTCTATCCTCAATGTTTCCTGCTGGTTTCTCGACTATCTCAAGACTCCAAACTTCTTTCCCCGTCTCAAAGTTTGCTTGAAATGAAGGTTGGGATTTTGGTTTACGAGAGTTTGGTCGTTGAGCAGCAGATTTAGACTTTGATATAATCTCGTCCATATAAGTCTTTCTTCCTCCTCTTCCTCTTCCCCTGCCACCTGTAGGGTCAGTGTCTTTGGGGTCTCCGCGTCCTCTCATGCAATCTTTGTATCTGAAAAATCATAATTTCTTTTGAAATCTATAATTACCTTCCCCGGCAATGGCACCAAAATGTTGGTCACTATAATTGCTTATTTAACTAAACAATCAAGTGCTACATAAATTGTCAACCCAAGGAAGTCTGTTTATTTCAAAGGTAATTACGCACTATATATGCTCAATCTCAAAATCAACCTAGAGTTGTAGTAAAAACATATTAATCACACTTTGCCTTGAACAAACTGAAGTTCTAACTTGAATTACAGGAAATCTACCTATTGCAGAGTTCAATGTTTAAAGAAATAATTGTCCAAAGAATCCTGGATTGCATTAAGGAAATAACAAACTGGAAAAGAAACGCTTCAAGACACTGCAAAAGGAAAGACCAACTATTCTATAACCAGAGAACAGGACCCTATTTCCAAGCAGAAATCTTCAGCACCTGTTTCTGATCACCACACTTTTATGAACTCATTACTAATTGAAATAATTGACATGCACTGAAGGCTAACTATCTCTAACAGAGAACAGGACCCTATTCCCCAAGCAGGAATCTTCAGCACCAATTTCCGATTAACACACTTTCATGAACTCATTACTAATTGAAATAATTGACATGCACTGAAGGCTAACTATCTCTAACAGAGAACAGGACCCTATTCCCCAAGCAGGAATCTTCAGCACCTGTCCCTGATTATCAAGCTTTCATAAATTCACCAAACAAGATTGCTAACTAGAANCTATTTCCAAGCAGAAATCTTCAGCACCTGTTTCTGATCACCACACTTTTATGAACTCATTACTAATTGAAATAATTGACATGCACTGAAGGCTAACTATCTCTAACAGAGAACAGGACCCTATTCCCCAAGCAGGAATCTTCAGCACCTGTCCCTGATTATCAAGCTTTCATAAATTCACCAAACAAGATTGCTAACTAGAATGATTAATAGTTACCCAAGCATGAATCATATGAAAACAATGTAACAATCAGTAAAGCAGAGTTCCAGCAAGACAGAGTTCAGTAAAGTAGTGTTTCAGCAAAATAGAGTTCAATAAAGTAGTGTTTCAACAAAACAGAATTTAATCAAGGCATGAACATAAATAACACTAACACACTATAAAGCTAATGGGTGAATCTTGTGAAGAATGTGGGCCCTACCTTCTCACAAGATTCCCTTGAAATGAAAGTAACTAGAGAGAAATGCTCAGAACAGTCTTTTATTCATCTGTCAACTATATCATATTACAATCTGAAGTAAAACATGTCCTTCTCTGTAAAATCCTTTCTTAGCTAAAATAGAAGGTCCTCTCTAATGATGATTTCCTCTTATTTAAAGAGGAGAATCCCCTCGATACAATTTGATCATCAAATTACATTTGCACATATGAATCCTATTCTTAGTCAGATCCGATTTCTATACTAGAATAGGGTATCCTAGTCTCCCGTAACAGAATGCTATTACAAGTGCTGAGTGGAGTGTTGTTGTTGCGGCTGGAGTAACAACTTCTTTATTTTGTCTTCTTGTTATTGATGGTGTATGTTGTTTTGGCATCGCAAATCGCGGGTTGTTTCAGCCATGGGATTTGCGTTCTGACTGTTTTAGCAACTTGGTCTCAGGCAGCAACGATGGTTAATGCTAGCTCAAGGTGCGGCTGCTATGGTCAATGTAACAATTTTGTGTTGTTTTTTTAGCATCGTAGACCACGGAGGGTGTGACAGCTTCTTTTGTGGGAGTTGTTGTTTCGGCATCGTAGACCACGGACTGTGTAATAGCTTCTTCTGTGTGATTTTTTGTTTCAGCATTGTTGACCACAGAGAGTGTAGCAGTTGTTGTTTCAGCATCATAGACCACGGACAGTGTAACAGCTTCTTCTGTGTGAGTTGTTGTTTCAGCATCGTAGTCCACAGACTATTTCAGCCACAGGGTTTGTGTGCTTTAACTATTTCAGCAACATGCCTCAATGCTAATCTACAGTTCGAACTGTTTCAACACTTATACATTTCTGATCAATGGTTAAGTACGAGAGTAATGTAAAATTATATGCAAAACAGATTAAACATATAGTAAAGAGAAGAGACGTTGTATAACTTTGGAAAGATAGGGTAAAGTGATAATGTGAGTTTAAATGTGAGTGAAACAAGAGTGTAATGGTGGCAAAAAGTGTGGGCAAAAAGGTACATTGTAGGGTCCTAACACCTACCTGATTAGTTGATGACGATAGAAGCTTCCATGCCCCTTTTATCAGAATTATAACCAACACTTTATCTTTTTGTTGCTTCCTTCCATTTGCAACAACATCATCAAAAACACTTGCAATCATGAAAGAATTCTTCTTTTATGGATGTCCCAACACGCCATAACATACTTGTTGCTACAGTAATTGCAACAACTTCTTTCTCCCTGTATCACTTTTCCTTGATGATCCCAGAAGTCTTCAATTATTCATGTATTCCTAAACCTTCTTTTTTTCTCACTATAATCATTGTGCATGATTATTTCTGACCTAAGCACTTTCTAGCCAAATCACTCTTGGCTGCCTTTTCTTTTCCATCCTAATGCTAACCTGATATTAACCTTCAACTTTTATTTATTTCCTGGATCCATCTATCCCAACTCATACTTGGATGAATTATAATTCCAATCATGTTGTCTTATACACTTTGGATCTTCAACATCCATTTATTTTTCAGGACTGAACTTCTTCATCCCTTTCCTAACTGGATACTTTAGTATTTGCATTTTCTTGCACTCTTCTCTTCTCCTTGCCAACTAGTCTCAAATTGACTTGCATAGCCAATCTCTAGCATACTGTAAAGATGCACATATGTCTCCTTTGTTAGCTGCATAGAGTTAATTTAAAATATTTCTTTCAATTTACCATCATAATTTCGAGTGATACTTCCAACCTCTAGGAATTTCACTCATGGCTCTATGCCCCTTAAGATGTATGCTTGTCAGGCACCATATGTTTTACATTTACAACCATGCATAGAACCATTTTTTTCTTCATGGTTCCTTACTGATTCTCTATAAAAATTCATTTCTTTTTGAAGTCCTTCTTGGCTTTGACATCTCCATACTTGAATCCCTTTGGATTGGCAACCCAATGTACTTTGGAAATGAATTGATTCCTTTGGAATGTACTCAAAATCCATATTTATTGTTGTCACATCTCTTGAGTGCTATAATAGACTCAAATATCTTGGAATTCACCTAGTGGTATTATTTTCCACTATCTTTGAGTTACTCTTTGAACTTTATTCAATTTTGGAATGAACTGAGATTTACATAATTCCTTCCCCATAGTATGGCTATATACCTCCAGAACCAATATGCACATAATGCATTTCTTATGCATCTACTAGAATTTATTTAGTGTGCACGCACCTACATTACTTCATCCTGAAGTTTATCATGCAACCATGCTTCCACTGTGTACTCTGTTAACAATAATGGAGGTGATACCTCCAAAACCGTAGTTCTGATCCTTGGAGTGTTACATATTAATTCCATGTATACACTCTGTCTTTCTTTATTAGAATACTAGCA
>JASDQU010207097.1:0-26613 GCA_032191745.1 Picea mariana
GATGTATGTGTCAAACTTTTGGTACCACATCCTAGGTGATTGCTTCAGACCATATAGTGACTTCTTTAGCTTACAGACCATCTCTTTCTTTCCCTTCACTACAAAGCCTTCTGGCTGCTTCATGTAGATTTCTTCTTCCAGATCCCCATGTAGGAATGTTGTCTTCACATCCATCTATTCCACTTCAAGATCAAAAGCATCAGCAATAGATAAAAGAAATCTAATAGAAGTTAACTTAGCAACAGGAGAAAAAATCTCACCAACCCATGAAAACTAGGAGGTTCTCTTATCTTTGTGTCAACCCATCTTACTGCGCAGTCTAGTCTTGAGCACCTTCTTGTAGAAACTTCACGTAGTCTCTGCTACTAATTCTCAAAAACTATATATAATTCAAAATCACATGATGTGATCCTTCTCCAGTTGAGTACCCCATCTGCAGATGGATTAACGTAATATTCTTCTCACGCAGTGGTTCTGTACAATTGGTGTATTTCCTCTATATATAATTAAGTGGGTTCTACAAACCTTTCTCATTATGATGGATATAATGGAGCAATGAATCTATATTTTCCTGATTCAAATGTCATTTTTCTTGTCTTCAAGTTGATTATGGCCTGGTTGTCAAATTCCCAATCCATTCCAAGCAATGTTGGATATGGTGTTGTTCCATATATAATATTTACTACTTCAAAATTTTCTTTAGTGTGCTATCCATACAAATCTATTTTCACACCTTTAAGCCTTCCAATTGGTAGAGATTTGTGTTGGTTTTCTAATTTCAACTGAACAGGTAAATATCCTAGTGTGGGTTCTCCCATACAATCCATGTCTTCTTAGGTAAAAAATTTACTTTGAAGCCTAAGTCTAGTATAATATACCCCATATTGAAATCTCCAATATTAGCATTCAATCTAAATTCTCTTCTTGTTCTCCTTCTTGTATGGAGGTGGTTGACAATTTTCTGCTCTAACTTCCCCTCTACCTCTGTGTTACATATTTCTAACATATTTTGCAAAACTTTATCAGATGATGGATCATTCAGTAGCTTAACACAAGATTTCAGAAAAGTCTTTATGGTACTTACTTTCTCTACAGGTTGTGCTTCACTAGTGTGCTCCATTGATGAAAGCATATCTTACATAAGAGAGTTATGATTTTATTGTGAAACTAATGTATATGCAATGTTCTTCTTGAGAAATTCTTGTCTGGCCTCCTTGAATGTTTCATTTTATTTCCGTGCATCAAACTGCTTATGTGGTTCAGTGTTTTTCTTCACCCATTGGTGTTGCATGAGATCTTGTCTTACTGTGTCAACTCTTGTCTTAGCTCCTCCTCGTATGACTATGTTGATGTTTCTTCCATAAACCCTAGCTTTTACAAAAATCCTCTAGACATTCTGATGGTTTTGATTTCTCTTATCTTGGATCTTTCCTAATAATTTTAGACAGTCTTTTGTTTCATGGTTTGTTGCACGACAATACATACATGTTGCAGGTGGAAGTGGATAGTCCCTTGCATAATGTCCTTATTGTTGGTAGTTGTGGCACACTACTGAACCTATGCCTCTTCCAAATCCTCCTCTACCTCATCCTCCACCTCTGTATCTAGCTCGATCTCCAAGTGGTGTGTCATATTGAGGCACTTGATTATACTATGTGAGGTTATATTGTGGATGTGAATTGTTGTATTGTGGCTATGCAGTTTTGTATTGTTGATTCTTGCACCCTATAGGTATCCAAAGTTCTTTCCCTCATCAGCTCCATCTTCCTACAATATTTATCATCATGACCTACTAACTTGAAAAAATTGCAGTATGAACTCTTATGTACTATCTGATACTTCTGCATCATTGAACAATGAAATGGATCATGCCCATGTGTCTTACAAATATTACACCATGGTCCTCCTATTGGAAAAGGGTTTGGTACTCTTGTTTCCATGTACTTCACGAAAGTTGGACATTCATTCTTATGGTGTCCTTCTGTCTTTCATGTGGTACACCAAACTGATTCTTCTTTCTCTTTTCCCTTATTATGGTTAAGATGAAATGTTAGATTCTTCGGGTCCTCCTTCAAATCCTCTATTGTTGGACCTATCTTCTGATACTGGTTCTCTTCCAGTTGTAAGGATGCCTGCAAAGCCTCTACCCGATTTTGAAACTTCTACTGGCTCAATGGGTATTTCAAATGTGGTAATAGTGAATTCACAGAGAGATGTCTATGTTGCATGTCAATCATGACATACTTTAACTTACCTTTGAGACACTTAAACCTCTGATCAATCTCCCAAACAAACTCACATAGTTTCTTCCTGATTTCAATCATCTCATTCATGTACTGATCTTGTAAGCTAGGTTTCTGAAATTAATTTATTAGTAGTTTCCTCACATCTGCAATAGTCCTTGTTATTCCTGGTGGAATCTTTACAACTAGGCTCATGTACTAATCCAGTGCACGGTCTCTTAGCATGATAGAAAATTGCACAAGTTTTTTATCCTCATCTGTGATCTGTTTTTTTTCCCATATCTTCTTGTAGATAAATAAATTCTTTTCAGGGTCCTCAGATGCCTCTCCCTGAAATTATGGTAACCTGATCATGGGATCATGTCCTTCCATATTGAATTGTCTTGAACTACTACCTTCACACGATGTAGATATTTAACTACTACTTCATGAATTGGCTCCTCCATTTGTTTCTCCTTGTTTGGATGCATTTCCTGTTGTCTTTCTTCCACTAAAATTCAGTTTTCTAAATGGTGGTTTTCTTTCTAGTGTATTAGTCACACATGGGGTTATGGGTTCCACACTAACACTGACATGGATGGGAGTTATGTCATATGTTCATGCTCTTGGACCTCATGTCTTCCTTTTATATGTTGCATGCCTGATTTCCTTAATTTTCTCCACAACACAGAGATCCTCTACCTCTTCCTCATTACTTTCCAAGCCCTCTCTACCAATTATGGCTCTCTTCTTATTATTCATCTTATATTGGTAGGGTGCTCCACTGTGCTTCTTTCTAGATATTTCCATTATCTAATTTATTTGATCTTCTTCCATCGTAATTGGTTCCATTTCCTCTTTATTCTTTCCCTTATCCATATCTTCCTCCATTTCTCCACCTCTTGTCAGTGCTTCCCCCCTTCCCCCATGTACGCAGGGAATTTTAGTTTCCTAATTCCATAGTCATCACACCATTGTAATAAAATAAAATCTTGATTGAAGTATACTACGATCTAATGTACCTACCTCTGGGTCCTTTTAGAAACTCTTTCTATGTTGCATCGTAAGACTTCATCGTATCTACTGCAAAATTTTGTGATAAACCCTGCAACAATACTTTCTAACAAAAAATCTACTGTGCATGTGAATTTGTTGTTAACTTGTTATAACTGAATGATCTCCACAATATTCCACTCCATCTTTCTGATCCGATTTATTGGGTGGTTTTATTTTAACCTTGATAGCCACTCCTACAAAACATTCGGGAAATCACAAAAAAATACCTCATGCAAGTCGCTAAACATGTATTTATCTAGGTATTTGTGAGGTGTTAAATTAGGGTTTCTATTATCTTTCTGCGCAAACTCAAGCTCCTTTTTTTTCAACCATATTTTGATCTTCGACTTTGTTGGATTCCATGGTATGAACATTCCTTTTTATACCTTCATTTTCCGCATTCTTCTTCTACAGATTCCGTCCACTCAATCCTATGCAGTTCCAGTTGACAACAAAACCATTTGTTGGTTATTAATATCTCTATCTAATTCTTGGGTTGAACTTCATATTTGAAAAGGATTCCAACAAAACCCTCTAAAACTATTAGACCTCCTGGTAAACCAGAAGGAAACACAAGACACAAAATGTATTGCACAGTCTTGCCCGAGATAGTTCTATGGGTGACTAAAATGCTCGGGTGCTTGTAGTGTAGGAATGAGTGGGTATTTGGGACTATGATTGATCTTCTTCAAACCTTGATCTGATTATTCTCTCTATTCTTCCTAAGATTCATTCAGTTGTTAAGTTTATGCATGCATTCTAATAGATCTAACTGAACCATTCATTCATCCATTCATAATCTAACTACTGAAAAAAGGTAAATATACAATAATACCACACATAACACAGATTTTACTGCGGTTCACCCCCTCCTAGGATACATCCACAAAGATCTGGATCCTTGGGATATTTTATTAGTTTTGCTACAAAATATGGCGTTGCGTGCACTACATCTATGATCATACAATCATGAAAAAGGTTCCACAACCTCTATGAGGCAGACTAGATCACATCAGGCTCCTCGGCCTGTGATCTAACCCTCAATATATAACTACTATTATCTTCTACAACTCTATAGATTACAAAAAGGTATCATAACTATTTTGGAAAATTGTCAACAGTCCCAAAAAAAAAAAACTTCTTACATTAAGGCCACGACCTAGACCTCACAGGTTCTTATTTATACTAATTTACAAGATTGTAAGCCATTACAATATCTTACCAAAATCCTAACCCTAACATGGTTAGGTTTTATTGACTGCTCTCCTTGCATTCTTTTCTCCTTTGCATGCATCTTTTCGTCACACGTTCTTCTTTTCTTGTCAATTTTTCTTCTCCAAAATTGGGTTTTACCCTCCAAAATTAGACCTTACCTCAAAATAGGCACGAGCCTAACAGATTCCAGGAGGAGTGATGATATAGATTATCATAGAGGGAGCATTGACAACCATGCTATCAAATTTGCATCAGCGTGATATCCTTTTCAAAGGCACAAAGATTATTCAGATGAGCAGAAATAACATAGGCATGAAGACAGTGGGAGAAGCCCCATAGAGAGTTAAGTCAGGGGGAGCATACCCAAAATGATATACCCCTTTCCATTGATGTCAAGGGGGGAGAGATAGAAACATTGATGAGGATTGATGATCATAGGGGGAGCATGAGCATTGACATGTCTAAGTGTTGACATAAATGTTGGTTTTTCCATCAATTCCAAAGGGGGAGATTTTGTACTATGTTGTCATTGATGTCAAAGGATTGATTTCAAGTGGTTTCATAATGATGTGTTTTCACTGATGTCAATGTTGATAGGAATTTGTATCATTGATGCCATGTCATGGTTGATAGGAATACAAAATGGATGAACTCCAAAGTGGTCCCCTTATGGTGAAATCCCTCATGGGAAGACACTTTTGGATAAAGTTCTCAAAGTGGTCCCCTTATGGTGAAATACCTCACGGGTAGACGCTTTGAAAATTTCAAATGGTTAAGTGGTTGAGTAATCCTAGATGTGTGGTCATGAAGCCCAAAGTTGTGTGGAATAAAAGAGGTTGAAGAAAAGGTCAAGAGGTCATCAGATGTGGATGGATGGATAGTTCTCATTGTGTCATTTCTGGTGATATATGGAATGCCATGTGGTTCCTCACAGTTAGGGAGATATGGCCTTATAAAGTTGGAAGCCACAAATAATGGTCAAGAATCCCTAGTTGGTTACAAGTAAATGAATGAAATGGTAAAGTGGTTGTAACAATAAAATTCAAGAAACCCTAAATCTAAGGAAAGTGGTCCCAAAGTGTTAAAGAAGCCCTAAAATTAATGAAAGTGGTCTGAAAGTTAAGGAAAACGGTTACATAGAAAAAGTATAAATACACCTCAAGAAGTATCTCATAAGTACACACAAGTTCATTGAATATCTATATCATTGATCAAGTGATTTTTATTTGAGGTAACCAAGGATATTTGAGGTGTTTTTCAGAGGGAAGATGAAGTAAAGAAGGGTGAAATTCCAAGGGAGGATGAAATATTGTGAGGATGTGTGTTAAGAACAAGGAAGAAAAAGAATTAAAGGTCCACACACTGATTCACCCCCCCCCCTCTTAATGTACTCTATAGTTCATTGCATATTTCATAAGATAAGTTTTCTTATGTTCTATGTACATGTATGTTAATTACTAATATAGATTTTGTGCATTTTAATTTGAGACATTTTAGGGTTATTGATGCAGGTTGTGAGTAGAATAATGCACATAAATATCTAGTTATGTTGTTGAATGTGTCTAATTGTCATTATGCTTGTTTAATTACTTGAATTTATGTTTTAATTAACATGGACCATTATATAGGCTTGAATGGAATGATGTGTGTGTTATTTATGCATTTAAATTGGTATCATAATTTTTTATCGCATCGCTTTTAGAAGTAGTGTGACCCATCTCGGGGTTGGGTGTGTTACAATATATGTGGTTATATCATACTCATACCTTACCTCACAAAGGAAATTACCATGATCATTTTGCATAGGAATAAAATATTTGTTTGTGAGATGTATCCATGTTCCAAAAGATTATAACATATAAGGGAACAATATTTTAATTAGAACACCCCCCCCCGGCTTATTTCGATTGGAATATTATGGGTGAAGCATCGAATTCTGTGAATGGAAGCAATAGTCTGACATATGCCTTCCTCAATATTTGAATAGCGGAAACTGATCAGTGAAACTCATACTATAAAAATGAAAATTGTGGAATGTTTCAACAACATGGAATCCATATGGAAGAGGATGAGTCTTTCAAGGTGAGAAAATATCGTTTTAGCTATAAGGATTATAAATTCCACACTTTGAATCACCAAATTCTATGGTTCCAAGGGTTTTAATGAGAATATTTATAGATTTTCTAGATGAAGGGTGATGCAGGAGCATCGATCCACCTCAGCACGAGCCAACTAATTAACACACATGGTGTGCTTTCAAGGAAGGAAAGGCACCACCCTTTCATTTTTCCTCAAGAATCCAAGGTGAGATCCAGGCATTTAATGAAGACAACCTGGAAGGAGAAAGATATTCCTTCACACACGGTGGAGATAAGGTCTCCATTAATAGGCTAACAACAGAAAGGATCTGCATCCGATTTGGAGCAGATAGCCATCATTGTAATTTTCCCTTTTGATAGGCATTACGGATGGTGATTTGACACCACTAGTTTAGCTTACGAGGGAAGCTCATTGAGACACTCTTGTATAAATATTTGTATTGTTGCCAAGAAGAGGTTGGTTGGATTATAGGGAGAGATACAGAGAGTTGAGACTCAGTTGTAGCTCAACCTCCACCATTGTAATTTGGCATTCCACCATTAATAGAAAATGACAGTTTTTCCTGTTCTACGTTTCTGTGTAATGGATTTTGTGTTGTGAATGTCATTTGCATGTTTATGAATTGTAGATGAATGTTAGAAATCATTTGCATGGATAGAGATACAATTTCATACCCGAGAGTATGTTGAGTTAAGTATGGTTCTCTAGGATAAGCGCAAGGAGTGCACGACAGAGAGAAGAAATATGTGAGCCAATGCAAGGAGTGCATATCTAAACTCAGTGGAGTTAGAAGAGAAGCTACCAGGAGGGCACACTAGATTAATTTATAGACTCAGGGAGAAATTTCAAGGTGGTTAGGTTCCTTAGAAAGAAATAATGTGTGAGAGAAGGCACAACTCAAAGTTACTGAACACTCTAAAATACTCTGCCAGGAGGGCATCGAGCTAGTGTGAGCATGCACAAGAGAAACACTATGGGAAGTGCTAGAGAATCCAAGAATTGTTTAACATTCTAGTGAAGGAAGGATTTGCAAGAAGCGCATCAACAAAGGAAAGGATATTCCTTAAACCTTTCCCTAAGGTGAAGGAGAATTCATCGAGAATCTTAGCCGAGTGCAAGAAGTGTGCCCAGGAAATGTAAGTCCATATTACAAGCTCAGGAGGGGGAGAGAGAGGCTACCATGAGGGCACGGGAAAGTTCACAAAAGAGATGGGAACCTTGAAGGTTTTCAAGACAAGCAAAGTCACATAAGGAAGTCTATGCAGAACTCTGCAAGGAGTGCAGAAGGAGTTTTGAGAATAGCCTAAGTATCGAAAGGGAGATTTTGGCTAAGGGTGAAAAGAAGTCAAGGACTTCCTGAAGTCCTGAAGATGGAGAGATCATCCATCGTCGAGGTGAGACAGGTGGAAGAAGATCGAGAGTTTCTGGAGGAGGAATTTCGTAAGGTTTACTGGGGCCAAACAAAGATCTTTGCGAAGTTCTGAAGAGTGATTTCACTCTATATCGTTTGATCCAGAGGAAACGTGATAGAGTTCTACGTAGTTCGGGAAATTCCAAGCGGGAACACCTGAGAGACGGGAACTCGCAAAGTTCGAGTTCGCGTAAGTGATCACATATGTTGATCACGAGAGGAATGTGGACCATAGATTTGTCCTGAAGTATTCGTTGATTCAAGAATTGGGAAGGAAGAGCAAGACGCTCGTGAAAGTCCCAAAGTGCAGGGTCACGAAGGGAATTGGCCCACGGTCATAGTCTGTGGTCACATAGAAAAGGGTGCCTAACATAGAAATCTAGTGCTATCGGTATTGAGAGTAGAAAAGCACTGAGGAGAGGGTCCGCGGGTGTCACATAACCTATGTCACAGAAGGAAGGACATGTGATAGAATATTCGGGTTCCAAGGAGGAATCTAAGGAGTCGCTCTAATTTAGCACATTGAACGATCCTATACTGGGAGGTCATGTCATCCTCAAAGGCGTTGGAAGGTAGGTTGGCACCAAAGTGGTATCAGAGCTTGATTTCACCTGTAGATAGCAGGTGAAGGAGGAGAAAAAGGAGATAGTCCGATACCACCAAAGTGGTATCAGAGCTTGTTTTGTCTACATATCGTAGGCAAAGGGGACAGAGTGTGATGCTCTGTTGAAAGTGTTGCAAGGTGTGCGACAGATAGTAAACAACCAGGTGGGATGTAGGTGAAGTGATATGGCCATTGGAAGCTATGGGCACATTCAGGGGAAGTCTTCCTGCAGAAGAGCAAGGCGAAGATGGATAAGGAGCTCAATGAAATCCAAGCATATATGGAGAGGCTTGCATTCAAAATGCAGCAGGAGTCAAAGTTACATTGGAGGTACGAATGGCCTTTGAAGAGAAAAAATAAGTGGCATGTTCATAAGTTGTTATCCAGGAGGTAGCGATAGAGGTTGAAGAGGTGGTTGAGGCATGCTGAAAACCTCAGTCATAAGGGAAAGAGATCTGGCAAGGGTATTGTAGGTTTCCTAGTAGGAAATGAGGAGGGGTCAATGGATCTCATATAATGTAAGGTGGGCAGAGGAGACATCCCATAGTGCTAGGTGAGCAAGGGAGAAGATATGAGCTCAACTGAGAGGTCACTAATAGGTGAAGAGGAGGCAGAAGAGAGACCTCACTCAGATGAATATTCACACGGGACTGTGAGTCTTGTGAATGAAGATGATGAGAAGTTAAAAACTTCCATCACAAAGGAGAAGGATTAGAGGAATATTCTGATCATTGGAGGAGTTGAGATCCTCCTACCAAGCGGTCGAGGAGAGGCTAGCATAGAAGTTATAGAGGAAATAGGAAGACAACAAGATAAGACAGTCATGGAAGAAGAGGAACATATATTGATGTCTATCCCAATAGAAGGAGAATGCCCAGTTGAGTTACTCACTCAGTGGGAATTGGAGTTAAAAGAACTGGAGGATTGGTTGGGAAATCCATAATAAGAAGGTGTTTTCCGAGAGATAGCCATGCCAAAGGAGATACACCATCATGATTTGCAGTTGGTGGAAACTGGAACAGAACTAGTCGTGAAAATGATAGGGGTCAATCTGTTAGAGGAAGTAGCTGAACGAAATTTTAGTATGGAGACTACATAAGTGGAGGATGAAACAGAGTGGCAAGGCAAGGCCATGAGAGATGGATAAGACAACTTGGGAAATCAACATGATTTTCCCATGAACAAGGAAGGAATGAAGAAGATAGTATGCAGCATAAGATTCAGTCGATAGAGAAACTGGATGAAGTAGCTAAGGAGATAAGGAAGTTGATGTTGGAGTCGACAGAGGAATTGTTCAGCAAGAGGAAGCTGGATGAAAGGAAATCTACACGAGCAACAAGGATGCTACAGGAGCAGGATCAGAAAAGCAGAGGAGTCGAGAGATAGTACCAAGAGAAAATTTTGGATCTAGGAGGATTTCATCCACGCTGGAAAACTCATGAGCAAGAGCTCATGATTTTCGTAGCCGTGGAGTATGATGCAGGATCATAGCTCCACCTTAGCACATGCCAGCTAATTAACACACGTGGTCCACATTCAAGGAAGAATAGCAATTTCCCTCTCATTTTTCCTCGAGAATCCAAGGTGAGATCCGAGCATTTAATGAAGACAAGCTGGAAGGAGAAATATATGCCTTCACACAAGCTAAAGATAAGGTCTACATTAATATGTTGACGGAAGAATGGATCTGCATCCAATTCAGAGTAGATATCCATCATTGTAATTTTTCTTTTAGATAGGCATTAGGGATGGTGATTTGACACCACTAGTTTAGCTTGTGAGGGAAGCTCATTGAGCCCCTCTTTTATAAATATTTGTATTGTTGCCAATAAGAGGTTGGTCGAATTATAGGGAGAGATACAAAGAGCCGAGAATCAGTTGTAACTCGGACCCCGCCATTGTAATTTGGCATTACACCATTAATAGAAAATGACAATTTTTCCTGTTCTACGTTTTGTGTAATGGATGTTGTGTTATGAATGACATTTGCATGTTTATGAATTTTAGATGAATGTTAGAAATCATCTGCAGGGATAGAGATACAGTTTCCTATCCGAGATTATGTTGAGCTAAGTCTGGTTCTCTAGGATAAGTGAAAGGAGTTGGAAAAAGAGAGAGGAACTCTGTGATCCAATGCAAGGAGTGCATATATGAAATCAGTGGAGTCAGAAGAGAATCTGCCAGGAGGGCACACTAGATTAATTTTAGACTCAGGGAGAAATTTCAAGGTGGTTAGGTTCCCTAGAAAGAAATACTATGTGTGAGAAGGCACAACTCAGATTTACTGAACACTCTGAAATACTCTGCCAGGAGGGCATCAAGCTAGTGTGAGCATGCACAGGAGAAACACTGTGGGAAGTGCTAGAGAATTCCAGAATTGTTGAAAATTCTGGTGAAGAAAGGCTTTGAAAGAAGCACATTGACAAAGGAAAGGATATGCTTTAAACCTTTCCCTATGGCGAAGGAGAAGCCATCGAGAAGCTTATCCGAGTGCAAGGAGTGCACCCAGGAAACGTAAGTCCATATTACAAGCTCAGGAGGGTGAGTGAGAAGCTTCTAGGAGGGAACACGAAAGTTCACAAAAGAGCTGGGAACCTTGAAGGTTTTCAAGCCGAGAAAAGTCACATAAGGAAGTCTGTGCAGAACTTTGCAAGGATTGCAAAAGGAGTTTTGAGAACAACTTAAGTCTCGAAATGGAAATTTGCGCTAAGGGTGCAAAGAAGTCAAGGACTTATCGAAGTCCCAAAGATGAAGAGATCATCCATCATCGAGGAGGAGACATCTGGAAAAATATTGAGAGGTTTGGGAGGAGGAAATTCGTAAGGTTTGTTGGGACGAAACAAAGATATTCACGAAGTCGCAAAGAGAAATTTCATTCTGGACCAATGGATCCAGAGGACATGTGGTAGATTTCTACGTAGTTCGAGAAAGTATAGGCAAGAACACTGGAGAGACAGGAACTTGCGAAGTCCGAGTTTGTGTAAGTGATCACAGTTGTTGATCGCAAGAGGAATATGGACCGTAGATTGGTCCGAGAGTATTCTTCGATTCGGGAATCTAGAAGGAGGAGCAAGTAGCTCGCAAAATTCCCGAAGCACGAGGCTGCGAAGGGAGCTAGCCCATGGTCATAGTCCGCGGTCACATCGAAAAGGGATCCTGGCATAGAAAGCTAGCTCTATCGGCATCGAGAGTTGAAAAGCACTGAGGAGAGGGTCTGCGGGTGTCACATAACCCGCTTCACAGAAGGAAGGACGTGTGATAGAATATTTGGGTTCCAAGGAGGAATCTAAGGAGTCGCTCCAACTCAGCACATCGAACAATCCTAGATCGGGAGGTCAGGTTAGACCCAAAGGAGTTGGAAAGGAGGTTGGCACTAAAGGGTTTGAGAAGTTCTCTTTGGGTTTTCCCAATACCAATTTGGTTGATAAAAATTTTCCCCATTTCTTTACTTTATATTGGAAATTCCCCATATTTATTAAGAGATATTGATTGATTCAATTAACTCGAAGAGAATGTGTGCCATCATAAATATTAATGCCAGTCCCTCAACCTTATATATCCAACAATCCAACTAGTGTTTGATGAATTCTAACTTCAAAGTACCCAAACAACATTCAATGATGAATAGGGTTTCAGTAGAGGATTTCCTAAGCACATCCCATAGAAAGAACTCGAATATCAATATAAGACTCAATAGTGCATAGTCAACAAATGACTCTTAAATAGTAGGTAATCACCAACTACTTACACTCATATCTTTGTGGGTAGTGGAAGCCTAGGCATTATGGTATTACAGGTAGGTTAGGATTTTATATTTAGGATTGGTTCAAGGCTCCATTTATTTTGTCTCATGAGGGAAAAAAATAAAAGGAGGGTTTTTCTTATACAACAAATGGAAACATACTAGAATAACCAGTTATCTCTGTCATTATGTATTTAGGGCCTTAACTTCATATCTGAACATGAACACAAGTTCATAAAATCACAACTAGTGCTTCCATAATTATGGGTACCACAATAATGCCTAATTCTTGAAAATATATAACCTATTGTCATGCATGTTATCTATCATATCATTTGCAGTGAACCAATTAGTGAGGTAAATTCTTAAATTAAAATTGTATTTATGATTAGATTCAGTTCAATTGTGGGCGTTGATCTTTTTTTTTAAGCTGGCTAATACATAAGTGTGTTCCTCATATTTCTATTCCTAGCATTGCTTCATTGTCATTGAGCATCCATGGCCCCAACGAATATTCCTTGGTATCATACAAGCATATCCCTGCTACCAATGAGCATCAATAGCCCCTACATGTTTACTTATACTTCCCACACTATTAATAGTTCTTTCAACTTTCCTTTTAGTTTTAAATTTATAATCACCCTTAAGATTTGTATATAAGCATTACATGTATAATTGGGTGTATGGGAAGCAAGGTGATACGATAATGGATTTGATTTGTTGAGTATATGCCATGCATTTTAGTTCAACCCGCAAGTCTATCCGATATCTATCATAGTAGCAACTTTTAGATTATTGTGAAGTGGATGGGGCTCATAGGAAAAGATAGATAAATATTTTCCCCATTTTACAGATCAGTATAAGTGTGTATCATAGGTGTTCGTGTTCCACCAACAAAGAATACCAATGGGGAGACCTGGAATAACTAGGTGTGTATCATAGGTGTATGTGTTCCACCAAAAAACACTTCCAATGGGGAGGATGTGTGTCATCATAAATTTGACCTGGAATAATGTTAAAGAAACAAAGTATGCCAATGGGGAGACCCTCAACACTTTTGAAAAAATTAAGGAAGCAAATTTTCTTCATTTTATAGAACTTTATAATGAAAAGGAGGGTGTGGAGCGAGAGTTTATAGTTTCAATGTTGACAAATATTCCAACAGCCATATCCTTGGATGAAAATGGAAATATCATGGAGAGTGTATTGAAAGAGGAAATACAAGCTACAATCTCAGAATTGGATCTACATAAAGCCCTTAGGAAAAATGTTTTTACAATACACTTGTATAGAGTCCGTTGGAAAATATCAAATATGATTTGGTGTGAATGACCGAGTATGTTAAAAAATCCTTTAGAATGGGAAGAGTTATAAATTTAACACTTTTATCCCTCATACCTAAATAATAAAATCCAATGTATTTTTCTAGGTTCAGACTGATCTCTCTATACAACACTTATTACAAACAAACAAAAAAAAAGCATAGCATCTAGGCTCAAATTTTTGCTCCCCAAAATCATTTTATCAAATCAAGGTGGTTTTATGGAGAGAAATAAAATAAGAGATAATATGATTCTAGTACAGGAATTTATTTATAGTATTAAAGCTAAAGGGGACAAAGTGATGATAATTAGGATTTACATTGCCAATGCATTTGATTGGGTTAGTCACTCCTTTCTCTTTGATGTTCTCCATTGGTTTGGATTTAGTGAAATTTTCATATGGTGGATTTATGATTGTATTAACAATCCTTGGATTTCACCCTTGATCAATGGACACCCAACCAATTTTTTTAATGCAAGTAGAGGATTAAGGAAATATTCCCCCTATCTCCATTTCTATATATAATCATGTCATAAATTTTAAGCAGGAAATTGAGGATGATCGAGATCACGATTTTCTACTAGGAATTTTAATGGTCAGAAGAGTGAAAAGCATAAACCACTTCTAATTCACAGATGATACTCTACTCTTGGAGGGGGGGCTTCCGTAACCATATCCAAAAGGTTCAAATAAAACTTGGAAATTTTTACTCAAGCATCCATAGGTTTAATTAATCATCTCAAAATTAAAATATATTTCTGGAATGTAAGTCAAAATGCTCTTGCAATTCTTTCTAATGTTTTTCAATTTCCATACAAGGATGATTGGAATTCTTTCACATATCTAGAAATGTGTATTTTTATTCATTATTCTTCTTCTAACCTGTGGAGAAATTTTTTAAACAAAATCAAGTCAAATTTATGCAATAGGGAGCTCACTGGCTAAGTCCAGCAGGGATAATTACACTCATCAAATCAGTGCTATCTTCTCTCCATATTTATCAATGTTCATCTCTCTTGACTCCAATGAGTGTAAAATAAAAAATAGAAAAGGAGATTCTAAAGTTTTTGTGGCAAGGAAGAAAATCCAACAATAGGAGGTTTCATCTAATTAGTTGGTCTATAGTGAGAGCCCCGGAAATGCATGGTGGTTGAGGGATTTTTGACCCTAGAATGATGAATATGGCCATTGGGGGGTAGATACTATGGAGAATAGTTACTGGGAAATATGATTGGTGGAAAAAGGTCAAGAAACAATTCACTGGACCTAGAAAAATATGTTGAAGTGAGATTCCTACAGGTAGGAATGGTTCTCCAATATGGAAATTGATTATTGCAATTGTTCCAAGGTGAGTGCAAGCTAATGATGGTCTCTCATAATGCCTTAGTGGCAATGAAAACTTGGAAAAACAACAATCCATTAACTTGGAGGGATTATTCAATGTACTTTTACAATGAATTTCAATATGGTGTAACAAGATGAAACATAAGAAATTGAATTAGATTTCCAAATATACAACTTTTATTCATAGAAATTGTGAATAACTAGGTAAAATTTGATTTTTTCTAACAGTGGTAGCTTATTTTTCCAACCAAATATAAGGTATGTGTTTTCGTTCGTGTAGGTGTTGAGTCAAGATCATTAAAAAATGAAATAGATTTTTCCCCCTCTTCGATTAAGTCAAGTACTATGTTACTTCTAGTATTTGAAACTTCCTTTCCTCCTACTGTGTTATTGGATGAATTGAATAGTAGGGGGCAATGCTTATAGCCTCTGGACTTCATGTTGAACTTAAGCGACTAGCTCCTTAAGCTGGGGGCTAAGTACCAACAATCCCTGTGTTATGTGTTGGGAAATCCAAGCATAGTTTTCTCTAGTTCAAGCTTGTGTAAAAATGAAATGACCTACCTCAAGCATAGTTTCCTCTGGTTCAATATTGTGTAAAAATGAAACCAGGTCCAAGCATAGTTTTGTTTAGTTTTAAGCTTGTGTAAAAATAAAATATATGCCAAGCATAGTTTTGTTTTGTTTTAACCTTGCGTAAAAATGAAAACAATCCCAAGCTCATTATTTTTTCATTCTCATTCTCATAAATACCTAAGAATGTAACCAAGTAAACTTTTATCACTTATTCAGACTCATAAAGGTTATACGAAAAACTAACTCCCTAGACTTCCCTTTAAGCTCTTTTCAGACTCTCTAAACATGAAAAGATTGTCGAGCGATATTGTTCTTTTCACGCTCGTTAAAGTACATGAAGAAAACATTTGTTGAGCAGTAGATTATCTATTTTTTGGTCTCACCAAACTATTTTACGAAAAATGACATTTTTGAGTTTTCTTTAAATGTTTTTCAGACTCTCTAAATATGAAAAACCAATGAGTTTACTTTCTTTGGACTCGTAAAAAAAAATAGAAAAGACCATATGGGATCAAACCACTCCTTCCTAGGGTTCATTAAATATACTGCGAAGGACTCATCCGAAGGATGAGATTACAGTTCAAGCATATGTTATCCTCCTCAAGCTTGCGTAAAAATTAAGAGGTACTCACCTAAAATGGTGGGGGAAAAATTGGGAAAGAAATATATCTAAACATGTATTCTATGGAAGAGTCGCCTTTGAACATGACACCCTTCCACTCACTTTGTTTCTAGGTTGGAAAATATTCTTGTCTCTTGATCATACTCCTTTATAAGATTACATTTTTTTCTGTGGTTCCTTTTGTTGAGTTGGTGTTGCCAAGACAATTGTTGTGTCATCAATATGTTCAAAGAGAAGTTCAACCTGAAAAACCTTCTATTGCGTCGACCACTTATGCAGTCCTTAAATCCTTCTATTACATCCGCCATCCCTGAGTCAGTCCCGAATCACTTGTTACTTTGATCTACTTCAAGTCGTTTTACCCATTTTGTGTTATTGATGGGGGGTGCATTAAGGCCTTCCTGTGATGATTCTTTTCCTATCGAACTCAACTCATTATCTAGGAATTAGACTTAGAAACTAATTGGTACCTTGGAACTTTCATGCCTCAATGGAAGGTTTCCTTGCTTTCGATGGTGGGTTTTCATTATTGACCCCCGATCGGGAGATTTTTCCGAGTGTTTGACTTCAGCTCACAAATTCTCACCCGTTGGATTGTACTAGTGTACCTTAGGAGTCATTGAAATTAATGGTGATTTACTTCACACTTTTTAACGATATTCACTAATGACCGGTAATCAAGTGGTTTCTTCCATGTTTGACTTCAGCACATGCATTCACATGGTTAGATTAGTGCTATAGAGTAGTGGAGATGAAGACCCTGGATCTTTTATGATAGATTCAGGTTGCATTGGATTATATTCAGATTGTATTGTCGAATAGATCCAAACTGTATGTCTTGTGGCTATGTTCAAATTTGAGTCTTTAATGCATAGATCCATAGTCTATTTTTGGTGGTTATGTTCAGATTTGAGTCATACTGGCATGGATCCACAGTGTTCCTTGTTCCCTACACACACTCGACAAAGTATATCAGCTATCACTATGTTCTAACTTCATAATTTGGGGGGCTTACTCTTACACAATATTTTCATCACCCCTATGACCGTTAATGATGTAAACCTATCATTTTGTCTTTAAAAGGATCAATTTCCTTAATCCTTGAAGAAGAATGAAGATAATTTTTCCAGAGAGATGAAATTATACTTTTCCTTTGTCAAAAACCTTAGAAAAAGGGATCGTTGCACCTTTTTCAGTGTTAAGGGTGCGACGATATAGGATCTTCACAAGTTGCACCATAGTGGCTAGCAATGTCATTGCATTTTGCTCAGTGTTAAGGGTGCGACAATTTTCATATGAAGGAAAAAGAGGAATTTCTCGAAAGTTCTAGAATAGAATCTTCGAGGGTGAGGTGGCCTCCGATCGATTTGGATCTGAGTTGCATCCCTGATCTCATGGGATCATCCTAAACCTTCTCACCCTATCCTTGTCAGCCTATAAAAGGAGAGGAGTTCTCATGGGAAAAGTTAGCTTGGGAAAAGTTAGTTGGCTAGCTTTTGGTGTGGGCTTGAGTAATTTTTGTAGCTTTGGGATTTTCTTTGTCAAGATACATTGTTGATCTCAGAATCCATGGAGAAATAAATGTGTGGGAAGAAAGGAACTATTGGAAGGGACCTTACAACATCAAGTCATCTGGTTGTATTCTCCTTTTCATATTTATAATACAGTAATATATTTATTTCCCATAAAATTGTCTTTATTTCATTGTATGACTCCTTGATCACATACATGGGTTTTTTTTAGTATACGTTGTTGCTCTCACTTCGTTGTCTTATGTATTTTTATAGGTTCAATATCCCATAAGACTTGGAATGGAGCGAGGATGACACTAGTGAGGAAAAATGACATTTAAAAGGTATGTCGTTTATCTCTTGTTAGTTAGTATGCTTGATAATTAAAACTTAGGGAAAGTTTTATATTTTGTCCTGTTTTGTTCTAGTTTTGGGGTGAAACTAAGGAGATATGTTGGTGTCTAGACTTACCGATTTGTCTGATAAAAGAATTGGCGACTATATTGGGGATCGATTTGTTTTCTTATTAGTATTTCTTTCTTTCTTTGATTTCCTGGGTTCTGTTTTCTGAGTCACTGGGAGATCCAGATTGACTCTCTGACTGTTTAATTTCACTGGAAACCTTCATGCTTTTTATTTTTTCCATTTTTCCTTTGATCGTCGCACCCTGCTTTGAGAGACAGTGTGACGATCTAGGATCGAAGCACTCTTCCTAGTAAACACAGTGCGACGTCGTCGCACTGTATTGTTCTCTGGCCTACGATGATCAGGGATCGACGCACCGTGTTAGTCTTTAGTCTGCGACGATTGTGAAAAAAATTGATTTTGGATGGTTTTTCTTGCCCAGATGTTAGATATGGTTTTGGGGTGATTTTTTGGGTTTGATTACAGTCTGCTTGACAACTTTGAATCTATTTTTATCCATCTTTGTGTTGTTTTAGCTTGTTTTCTTTTGAAATATTTGATCTCTTGCTTTGAGTGTCTTTTAGTTACAAAGCATTGTTTTTTCTTTAGAATTGTTTGGTGAAAGAACTTCTTTTTATTTTATTGAATAGTTTGTGTTAAAAGAGAAAATTTGTTTGGGTTTCTTTGTTTTATAGATATTTTCTATTGCTTTTAGCTATCTTTGAAAACAAAACAAATTAATTTCTTTATTTGCATTAGATTGGGGTCATCTTTGCATTTGATGTTGCAAAATTGCATGGCTTTTGGCATTTTTAATCTTGAATTCTTAAAAAAAAATCTTGTATTGGTGTACAGTCTCTTTGGATCATTTCTTGAAGATCTTGATATTGATGAGTTTAATAAAATTTTGGGACATTATGCACCTGGGAATGATAAATTTTTTCTCCTTCTCATACTATAGCTTTCATCGAAGTGAAATATTTGCATTCTCATTTATTTGCATTGTTTAGAGTCGGTCAAAACATCATTTAGTCCACTCCATTTTCCTCTTGAGTAAAAACAACCTTAAAATAAAGCGCTTATAAAAATTGATTAGATATTTTGTATTTTCTGGTAGAAAACCTACATTAGCTTAGTTGTAGGGCTTTGGAATAGGTGTGAAAGATAACTTTCCAATGCTGTAAACAAACATAGAATCACGAGGTCGCATTAGGGTCGACAAAATTACTCACACTGGTTTGTTGGTCTTAGTGTATAAATTTCATGTATTATTGGGGGTCACTTGAGAAGAAAATCCTATGGAGACCTTCTCGAGTTGATTTCAAGATAGATACCCTGCCCTTGCGCATGGATCAGACTGCCGACTATTTCCCCAAGCATCATTGTCGTAATTGGTAACCGTAGTGGCCTATATCTTTAGAGTAATTACACGAGGTGACTGTGGAGGGGCAAGTCTTCACGGTACTTGGAATCAACGTTGGCCAAACTAACTCGAGCTCCTTGGAGGGTATACCCACGTTTATGTGTGGGAGCTTGCACTAGGGTGTAAGTTCGTTAAGCAGGTCGTCAACATAACTTTTCCACCTACTCTATCTCAACCCCTTCTTACATTGTTTCCGCGACGTTGGATTTCATCACCAACTAGTGTGTTCATTGTGAGAAGTTTTTTGTTTTCTTTCTTGCTTAATAGATTTTTAGCGTGTGTTATTTTTTTTCCCTTGTAGGCCTTAAGTTGAAATCTATTTTTATGACATCATTTCCTGAAACAACTAATGAGGAAACCCCTTTTCCAAGGGAACCTTTTTTTTCTCTTCTTATGGAAATGTTGGTCCTCCTCACATTGTTACTTTGATCCTTCCAGGTCTCACAATTGGATTACCGATATAGTTGTTTTCTACTCAGGTAATCCCGAATGTAGCTAGTGCTTCAGTTGTAATCACTTACCCCCAAGAAAATCAACCTCATGTTGATCCTTTTCATTCTTCACTAGTAGAATCTTATTCACCTTCTCCACTTGCAAGGTCTTCTTCCATTTCATCTTCTTCGCTGAGTGAAATATCTGAAGCTAGTAACTCGATGTATAAGAAGAAGAAGAAAAGGAAGAATAAGAAGAAGAAAAAGAAGTAAGGGTATAAACCTCCAACCATTGCTGAACATGCTGGAAAGAAAGCAATTACTGTTAATCGTGTTAGGAGTGTTGATGATGCTAAGATCACCCAAACAACCTGCAAGCCAAAGTACCGTTGCAGGCTTTGTAAGGGTATCCATCTTCTTAAGGATTACCCTAGTCTATCCAAGGTTATACAAGCATGGTCTACACACCCTCGCCAGCCCATGTCATCAACCTCTGAACAACATGATGATGACCTCCCTTCAACTAGTCAAGATATCGTTGGGAAAAAGAAAAGTAGAGTCAAGTTCCCATGTATGTTATGCGGAGGGAGTCATCAAAATCACCTTTCCCTCATATGGACGAAGCCTCAAAATTACTGGAAGATGTGACTCTTTCCCAATCTAAACTTCCAATTTCTTATCACAAGCTTACTCTTGACCCCCCTGTAGTTGATGGAATGATCAATCTGATTCCTTCACTGGTCAATCTGGTTGATCAGGTAGTCAATATGATTACGTCCTTAGTTGAACCAATTGAAAAAGTGGTCGATCCTACTCTCTCATTAGAGAGTGAAACCCAAGCGGTCGATCCATTTCCATCCGTCGACCCCATTCTCCCCTTGGATAATGAAACCTAAGTGGTTGATATGATTCCTTCATCAGTTAATCCTACTCTCCCGCTAGAGAGTAAACCCGATACTTCCCACATTTTTCTCGTTTATACAGATTCTACTATGCTAGGGGGCATTCCTCCTTCTCACATGGAACCCCCTCCAAGTAATGAGTCCATCCTTTTTGATTGGGGTGCGCTAACTAGACCTTGTCTTCCCTCTCACATTCCTTTCAAGATTACAGTACAATTTTTTGGTCAGGATGTTCCTCAAATGTTGATACATGAAGGTTCGTCCATTATTATTTTGTCCTCGATTGCTTGGAAATATTTGGGTTATCCTCATCTTGTTTCGGTTACCCAGAATCTGTTATCTTTTAACAGAAGAACCAATCAAACTTTAGGGACCCTTCCTTAGTTTCCTGTAACTTTGGGATGGAAAACTGTCATTATTGATGTCATGGTAGTCCATGATCCCTTGGATTTTGATTTAATCCTTGGGTGAGATTATGTCTATGCCATGAAAGGTATTGTGCCCACTCTTTTTCATGTGATATATTTCCTACATGATGGAAGAGTTGTGACTATTGATCAAATTTCATTTGTTGGCCCTGACTTTACCGTCAACTCAATGACTTCCCTAAACGATTCATATAAGCAGTCGGTAACACCCCTGCCACAGGTCAATTATGTGGCATTGTCTCCCATGCTTTCAACTATCGATGCAGATGAGCATCTCATTGTATGCTCAATATCTTATGACTTGGATACGGTAGTTGAGATGGTCATCTCTTCGGTAGGGATATTGGAGCCTGGTCTCCTTACCCCTATCGCAACCCTCGACATGTGTTCCTTCCAAAGTGTGTTTCTTCCATTG
This sequence comes from Picea mariana, assembly GCA_032191745.1. Lineage (NCBI taxonomy): Eukaryota > Viridiplantae > Streptophyta > Pinopsida > Pinales > Pinaceae > Picea > Picea mariana. The sequence continues at coordinate 21,731 of JASDQU010207097.1, forward strand.
AGTTAAGATCTCTTGGAGGCCATGACCGATTGTTTTCCCTTGACATGGTGTCCTTCCAGAGCATTGTCCTCTTGTAAGGCGTGATCAAGAAGAGAATATTTGAGCATGGTTTTCTGATTTCAAGCTCATTCAAAAATGAAACCATCCTTGAGAATGGTTTTCTGATTTCAAGATCATTAAAAAATGAAACCAGCCTTAAGCATGGTTTTCTGATTTTAAGCTCGTTAAAAAATGAAACCAGCTATGAAGATAGTTTTGCAAATCTGTAGCAACCTCATTAAAAAATGAAACAAATATTATGAGCTAGTTCTTGTTTATGTGTCAAGCTCATTAAAAAATGAAACAGAGGTCTGAGGATTGAACCTGGATTCGTGAGCATAGTTCTTGTTCATGTGTCAATCTCATTAAAAAATGAAATAGATTTTCCCCCCTCTTCGATTAAGTCAAGTTCTTTGTTACATAGAGTATTTGAATCTTCCTTTTCTCCTCATGTGATATTGGACAAATTGAATCTTAGGGGGCAATGCTTATAGCCTCTGGACTTCATGCTTAAGTTAATCCACTAGCTTCTTAAGCTAGGGGCTAAGTACCAACCATCCCTGTGTTATGTGTTGGAAAGTCCAAGCATAGTTTTCTCTAGTTCAAGATTGTGTAAAAATGAAACCACCTACCTCAAGCATAGTTTCCTCTGGTTCAATCTTATGTAAAAATGAAACCAGGTCCAAGCACAGTTTTGTTTAGTTTTAAGATTGTGTAAAAATAAAATCTATCCCAAGCATAGTTTTGTTTTGTTTTAAACTTGCGTAAAAATGAAAACAATCCTGAGCTCAATCTTTCTTATTTCTCGTGCTCGTAAATACATGAGAATGTAACCGAGTAAACTTTTATCACTTTTTAGGACTCATGAAGGTTATACAAAAGAGGAACCCCCTAGAATTCCCTTTAAGCTCTTTTCAGACTCTCTAAACATGAAAAGATTGTCGAGTGATCTTGTTCTTTTCATGCTCATTAAATTATTTGAAGAAAAATTTTGTTGAGCGGTAGATTATCTTTTTTTCAGTCTCACAAGACTATTTTACGAAAAAGGACATTTTGGAGTTTCCTTTAAGTGTTTTTCAGACTCTCTAAATATGAAAAACACTGAGTTTACTTTCTTTGGACTCATAAAACAAACATTGAAAGGACCATATGGGACCGAACCACTCCTTCCTAGGGTTCGTTAAATATACTCCAAAGGACTCATCTGAAGGATGAGCTTACAGTTCAAGAATATGTTATCCTCTGCAAGCTTGCGTAAAAATAAAGAGGTACTCACAAAAAATGGTGGGGGGAAATTTGGGAAAGAAATGTATCTAAACCTGTATTTTATGGAAGAGTCTCCTTTGAACATGACACCCTTTCACTCACTTTGTGTCTAGGTTGGAAAATCCACTTGTCTCTTGATCATACTCCTTTATAAGATTACATTTTGATCTGTGATCCCTGTTTTTGAGTCAGTGTTGTAAAGACAATTTTCGTGTCGTCAATATGATCAAAGAGAAGTTCAACCCAAAAATCCTTCTATTGCGTCAGCCACTTCTGTGGTCCTTAAAGACTTCTATTGCATCTGCCATCCCTGAGTTAGTCTCAAATCACTCGTTACTTTGATCTACTTCAAATATTTTTACTCGTTCTGTGTCATTGATTGGGGATACATTAAGGCCTTCCTGTGACGATTCTTTTCCTATCGAATTCAACTCATTATCCAGGAATTAGACTTAGAATGTAATTGGTACTTTGGAACTTTCATACCTCAATGGCAAGTTTCCTCACTTTCGATAGTGGGTTTTCATTATTGACCCCTGATCGGGAGATTCTCCCAAATGTTTGACCTCAACTCACAAATTCGCACCCGTTGGATTGTACTGGTGTACCTTAGGATTCATTAACATTAATGGTGATTTCCTTTGCAATTTTTAAAGGTATTCACTAATGACCGATAATCAAGTGGTTTCTACCATGTTCGACTTCAGCACATGTATTCACATGGTTAGATTCGTACTATAGAGTGGTGGAGATGAAGACTCTAAATCTTTTCTGATAGATTCAGGTTGCGTTGGAGTATATTCAGATTGTATTGTCGCATAGATCCACAATGTATGTCTCGTGGCTATGTTCAAATTTGAGTCTTTAATGCATATATCCACAGTGTATTTTTGGTGGCTATGTTCATATTTGAGTTATATTGGCATGGATCCACAGTGTATGTTTGGTGGCCATGAACTTTTGTTACTTTAAAAGGATTAATTGACTTAATCCTTGAAGAAGAATGAAGATACTTTTTCTAGAGAGATGAAATTATACTTTTCCTTTGTCAAAAACCTTAGAAATAGGGATCATCCCACCCTATTTATTGTTAATGGTGTGATGATCTAGGATCATCGTATGTTTAACCATAGTGTCCTGCGACGTCGTGGCAGTTTGATCAATGTTAAGGTTGCGACGATTTTTTTACAAAGGAAAAAGAGGAATTTCTCAAAAGTTCTAGAATTAAAGCTTTATGGGTGAGGTGGCATCCTATCGGTTTGGATCTAAGTCACATCCCTGATCTCATGGGATCATCCTAAACCTCCTCACCCTATCCTTTTCACCCTATAAAAGGAGAGGATTTCTCATTGGAAAAGTTAGCTTGGGAAAATTTAGTTGGCTATCTTTTGGTGTGGGCTTGAGTAATTTTTGTAGCTTTGGGATTTGCTTTTTCAAGATAGATTGTTGATCTCAGAATCAGTGGGGAAAGAAGTGTGTGGGAAGCAAGGAACTTTTGGAAGGGACCTTACAAAACCAAGGCATTTGTTTGTATTCTCATTTTCATATTTATAATACAATAATATATTTCTTTCCCATAAAAATGTTTTTATTTTATTGTATGAGTCCTTGATCACATGCATAGGTTTTGTTGAGTATACATTGTTTCTTTCACTTCGTTCGCTTGTGTATTTTTATAGATTCAACATGCCATAAGCCTTGGAATGGAGCAAGGATGAAACTAGCGAGGACAAACGATGTTTAAAAGGTATTTCATTTATCTCTTGTTATTTAGTATGCTTGATAATTAAAACTTAGGAAAAGTTTTATATTTTTTCTTGTTTTGTTCTAGTTTCAGGGTGAAACTAGGGAGATTTGTTTGTGTTTTCACTTACCAATTTGTTCGATAACACCCTCTGCCACTATCTTTCCTCTATATCTCATACATCTACCCCTCTCTCCTACATTTACCTCTCTCTCTACCCCCATCTCTATTTCCCTCTTTCTCCCTCTCACACTCTCACACTCTCTCTCTACTACCTTACTATGCCTTTCTCTGTCTGCCTCTCACACTCTCACACACTCTCTCTACTACCTTACTATGCCTTTCTCTCTCTCCCTCCCACACACACTTTCTACCCCCCTTATATGTCTTCCTCTCTCTCCCTCCCACACTATAACACACTCACTCTCTACCTCCCCTCTTTGTCTTCCTCTCTCTCCCTCCCACACTCTAACACATTCACTCTCTACCTCCCCTCTTTTTCTTCCTTTCTCTCCCTCCCACACTCCTTCACACAGAATTTCTATCCCCCTTTTGTGTCTTCATCTATCTCCTTCCCACACTCTCACACACACATTTTCTATCCCCCTTCTATGTCTTCCTCTCCCTCCCTCCCATACTTTAAAACACTCAATCTCTACCTCTGTCCTTTGCCTACCTCTCTCTACCTCCCCTCTTTTTCTATCTCTCTCTTCCTCCTACATTCTCGCACACGCACTTTCTATCCCCCATTAATCTATTTAAATTTCTCTACCCACCCTTGTTATCAAGCTAATTGTTAAGTGCAGACACAAATAAGTCCCCCTAGATCCACCTAGATCTAGAACAAAACAAGACAAGACATGGTGCTTTCCCTGAGCTCTAATCATCAAATTTACTATCAAACAAGAGATGAATGACATACCTTTGAATATCATTTCCTTATATCTTTGTTTTCCTCGCTCCGCTCTGATGCTCTTATGATATTGGATATGCAATGACACAAACCAACCAAAGTGAAAGAAACAATAGTATACTCAATGAAATATTATACATGTGATCAAGGAGTCATGTAATAAAATGAGAATGATTTTATGAGAAATAAACATGCCACTGTATTATATAATGTGGAAGAAAGATACAACCAGATTCCTTGATGTTTTTAGGTTCCTTCCAACAGTTCATTGCTTCACACACACTTATAATCCATGGATTCTGAGACTGTAGATCTGATAGCTACTCACAATCTATCTTGACAAAGTAAATCTCAAAGCCAACATACAAGCTCCAAAAACTCTAAGCTACAAAACTCAATAACAAGCCAATCTAACTTTCTCCATGTGTGCTCCTCTCCTTTTATAAGTTGAAGAGGATAAGGTGAGGAGGTTAGGATGATCCCACTAAATCATGAAAGTGAGTAAGATCCAAACCATTCAGAGGCCACCTCACCATAGAAGATTATCCTTCTAGAAGCATCGAGAAGACACTCGTTTTTCTCATGTACAGGAATTTCCGCACCCTAGCTATAGTGCAGCCTACGGAAACTACACAATCTAGATTTAGAGCAGGGTGCATAAATCAGACATCATCGCACCCTGCCTATAGTGCATCCTACGGAAATCCTCCTTAATAGGGTTTTTACAAAGGAAAATACAACTTCTTCTCTCAGGAAAAGTCCTTCTCCCTTCTTTCTTCAGGAATTCAGGCCACTGACCCCTCTGAAGGAAACATATAGGTTTACATAATTAACGATCATAAGGGTGACAAAAATAATGTGTAACACCCCTTGCCTCTATCTTCCCCCTTCCTCTCACAATCAGTCGCAATCTCTCTCCAC
>JASDQU010207098.1:0-28441 GCA_032191745.1 Picea mariana
AGAAAGAGACACTAATCTCTTATACATATTCGTAGACACTAATCCCCACTTATAAGAACCAACTTAGCAAGATACACCAATACTGAGCTACACCAACTTTCATCGAGTTAGATTTCTATTTATGCCTTCAGCAAGTTTTTACCAGGTCTACTCACTGCTTCTTCCTTCACTGTGTTTGTTCACTACTTATACCTTTACCATGTCTAACAAAAATTTTAATTTCTAAATGGAAACTTCCCCAAATATTGTTGTTTTGGGCCTCTTCCCAAGAATGAACTTTTATAGCATGCCATGTATCCAATTTTACAAATTTGATTTTAATTTTTTTACCCAAGGCACTTATTTATGTCTCCTTTGTTTTATGAATTTTTCATAGTCTAAAGAGTCCCAACAAAGAAGTTATAGTGAAAATTCCAAACTGGCCCATTTGAAACTAATCTCAGGATTATTCATAAACCCTAACTTCCACATAGCATACCTTAGAAAGTGCAACAAACCAACATCTAAAATTTTTACCTCGTGTTCTTCTATATGTCTTCTCTGTTATGTAAAAAATTCACTGTATAGAGAGTCTCAGAAACAAAGTTATAGTGAAAATTCCAAACCGATCTATTTAAAACTAATTTTAGGAGAATTCATAAACTCTAACTTCCACATATAATATCTCAAAAATTAAAGAAAACCAACAACTAAAACTTTTACCTGGGATACTTCTATATGTCTCCTTTGTTCATAAAAAATTCACTATTTGAAGAGTCCTAGAAAATAAGTTAGAGTGAAAATACCAAACTAACATGTTTGAAATTTATTTTAGGAGCATTCAAGAACCATAACTTCCACATGGAATAAATCTAAAATTTTAGCGAACAAACATCTAAAATGTTTACCACATGTACACCAAGATTTCTCCTCCATCTTTTCAAAATTTAAAGGTTTGAAACATCCCAAAAAATAAGTTATAGTGAAAGTGTCATGCTGACCTGTTTGAAATTGATTTAAGAGCAGTCAAAAACCCTAATTTCCATAGGGCATATATCCAAAATTATAGTGAACCAACATCTGAAAGGTTTACCACATGTACACCAAGATCTCTCCTCCATCTCTTCAAAATTTCAAGGTCTAAAACGCCCCACGAAAATAGTTATTGAAAAAATACCAAGTTGACTTGAAATTGATTTCACAACTCTTCCCTTTTGGATTGATATTCAATCTTTGCTCATCCATTTTTCACACACACACTTTCTCTTTTTATACTTTTTTCATGATCCTTAATGAAGGGACATGTCCATTAATTAAATAATTAATTCCTAATACTATGGGAAAATACCCCAAACCCACGGGTTTGAAGCCATCATTTCACTTTTTACTTTTTCACATGCACCTCTTTTTAATACAATTGTAAACCTATATATATAAATCAATCTTGGAAATTTTGTGTGTATTGTAATGTCGTAGTATGAATTTAATGACATCATTAATCCTTTGACATCAATGACAATAATTCCAACAATCTCATCCTTTATCATTGATGACAATCCTTAAACAAAACACATAGTCCACCAAGCATAGAAAGAACTCTCCCCTTGTCTGCAACTCTCCAAGGAATAGAGAGAATTATCCCCATGTCTACAACTCCCCCCCTTTGACATCAATGGAAAATGTATGCTCCCTATGAATATTTGCTTCTCCTTAATTACTAAGTCAGAACTCCAATCGACTGTCATGTCGGGTTGATCTTCGATCGATCACTTCCAAGGAAATCATCAGTAAGTAAGAGGAGCATTGCACAACTATACAACCGATGATACACATGATATGAAGTTCTCAAAAACCTGGTCAAATTATTCCATGACCATCCATCAATCCAACCTCAATCTATCCTGGTAGTCAAGATCGACATGCAACTCTATCTTTCACATCTCTTCTGAAAAGATATGAAAACATGATTTTCATTCCTTTGATTTTTATAGTGAAGATGATGATAGGGATTTTTTTTTTTATGCTAGATGATTAGAGGAAGTAGGCTTAGGGTCATGCTCACTTACAGGAGTAGAACAACATGAAATATTGGCAATGATTTTATTTGTATGCTCAAATTTTTCCATGTGAGGAGCATGTAACTCATTAATTTGTTCGACACAACCAACAATAGGTTTCTCTTTTGAAAAACTAGTTTTAACTCCACCTGCAACAAATAAACTTCCCTGGTTGTAGAAAGGCTAGGTGTAGTTAGGAATGCAACAACAACATCATATCCAAGACCAATATTAATGAATGGATAACTTCTACAATTCATGATATCATCTAATATTTCATTACTCTTTTCAAACATCAAGCTTCTATTCAACTTAATAGTTGTTTTCTCTAGTTTCTTTCTTAAGGAAACAATTTCATGTTATAGTGTTGGCAGCCAATTCACATTTTTCCATTTTCTTGTAAGATGCCTACACCTATGTCTTGTGAACATCAAGTTTTCCGTCGCATTTTCCAAATAGACACAACTTTCATTTCTTTAGACTTTTGCACATTTGTCTTCGCTAAGTCTTCACGAGTGTAAGCATGAAGATTTCTCCTTTCAAGGTCATATTTCGATCATTATCTGAACTGCCAATATCTTTTGTGTCATTATGCATATTGCGCTTATCTTTTTGTTGATTTTTACATGATCGACAATATCCTTTGATCGGTTTTTCATACTTCGATGGATTATATAACTCGGTTTATTGAAGACATTTAGCCTTTGAATTCGCATTTTATGACTTGCCTGAACATTGATTCATGGAATTGCAGGAGGGTCAAGATTTATCTTTTGTGATCGTTATTGTTGATCCTTGTTATAGCTCTTGGCATATCAATTTTATGTAATTTCAATTTGACACCTTGGTTAAACGTTTGATTAATGTATTGGCGAATACATGATTTTGGGGTGTTGAACTTCTTGTCGGATGTTTGGACATTATGGTATAACACTCACACACATTGGTATACTCATTGGGCATTCTTATATCGATTGTGTGATTGGATTTCATTTGATTTTTGCAATACATTAGTATTTTGATTGGCTTCATATTTGGCCTACTCAGCCTTTGGTTTCATAAGATATATGGATATTCATGCATATCTTTTTAATATAATGCCTATGGCTATTTTTGTAACTATTGGTATGATCGACACATTGGTTAAGCTATGGATATCGATGGTTACATTGGCGCATAGTTGGATTTGGTATTGATTCCAATTCGATTCCTGGTAGATTAAAAACTTTGGTATAACATTGATTGCGCATGCACTTATCATTGTTTATTGGTCAACCAATTGATATAATTGTTGAGCTGTGTTATAGGGGATGTTACAGCTGTAAACGCCTGCCTCCTTACCAGAAATTGAGCTATTCCTTGCCATGCTCATGCTCGCTAATATGAGGGTTTCCTTAGATTCATAAATCATACTGAGTTTCCGGCGTTTGTAGGGTTTCCCATCTATACTTTTATTGTTGTTTGGAGGATTGTTCTCGTGGCCAGGATAAATGCAAATTTTCTGAAGTCAATTGCTGATATCAATGCTTTAAGTCTGGTGACACAGGTCCCAGTAAAGGCAAGATGTATAAAATTTGCATCTACATTTATTCTGTATCTGAAACAGCAAATTGAGAAATGATCTGCATCTCAGAAGTTCACAGGAAATGACTGGAAATATATTTTTATCTGTATATACGCTGCAAAATTGTTATATCTGTGTCTAAAGAGCTCAAGTGAGTTAGCTACTGAAGCCTCTAATGTGGCGAACAATCGTCTTGATCTTATCACTTTGCGTGAATCTATTGTTGGATTTAAGTATGCAGTGTCTGTTCTAGGTGCGTTAAAGCCATGTGTTCCAGATCTTCTTATTGCTGTATCCTCTTCTGCAAATGTTCTTTGCATTGATGGGAGTTTGGATGGCGTAAAGTCAAAACAGCGCTTTTTATGCATCGTTATCGAGACGTAGATCCAGATATTCGGATTGCATGTATCAGAGCTATCGGTTCATGGATTTTGGCTTATCCATCCCTATTCCTACAAGATCTATACTTGAAATACCTTGGTTGGACTTTGAATGATAAGAATGCTGCTATCCGCAAAATCTCCATAATGGCACTGCAAAATTGTATGAGGTGGATGATAATGTGCCATCACTTAGCCTCTTCACAGAACGATTTTGCAACCGTATGATTGAGCTAGCAGATGATATTGATATATCTGTGGCAGTTAGTGCCATAGGACTCTTGAAACAGTTATTAAGGCATCAACTTCTTGCAGATGAGGAGCTTGGTCCACTGTGTGACATATTGATTGATGAATCACCACTCATTCGTCGTGCTGTTGGAGAACAACAACCAAGATTGAAGGTGCAATCTTCCTCCTCCACAGAGCTATACTCCAAACCAGAGCATACTTGGGCAAGAGAATGCTGAGAGGATCGATGATTGTGATAATGACGGGTGGAATAAGGCATACATCCTTGGACAAAATTGTACAAATGAGGACCATATGACCCCCTTCATTCATGGAAATCAACTCACACAATCTACGGGTCAGAAGAGATGAGAAATGAAGGGTTTCAGGAATAGGAAGATGATGGGCAGCAACCAGGATTGGAGGTGCAATCTTCTTCATCCTCCTCCTCAGAACTATGAGTCTATATCGACAAAGTAGGAAAGTAGGGAGAAGACAACTTTGGATAGATCCAGTGTACCAAAGATGGTGCAGGAAATTGATGAGAAGCTTAATAAAGAAAAGGTTGAATGCATGATATGCTATGAAATAGTTGGACGATCAGCGCCAATATGGTCTTGTGGCAACTGTTATGCCATTTTTCACCTGCACTGTGTAAGGAAATGGGCAAGAGCTCCATCCTCTATAGATTTGTCTGCTGGGCAAAGTCAGGGTTCCAAATGGAGATGCCCTAGTTTTCAGTCTGTGCAGCTTTCATTCCCAGATGACCTTCGTTACTACTGCTTTTGTGGGAAGGTGCAAGAGCCGGAAGTGGAATTTTATCTCACTCCACATTCATGTGGAGGACCATGTGGGAAGCCACTTGGAAAGGAAAACAAAACGCCCAGTTGCCCACATACATGCACTCTCCAATGTCATCCAGGTCCTTGCCCATCTTGCTCAGCAATGGCTCCACCCCAACCTTGTCCATGTGGGAAAACAACAATTACAAGGAGATGTTCCGATCATAAATCAATTGAATCATGTGGACAGTGCTGTGAGAAGCCTCTCAGATGTGGACTCCATTATTGTGATAAAGTCTGCCATGAAGGTCTATGTGGTCCTTGCCAGGTTTTGATAAAAGCTTCATGCTTTTGTGGAGAAAAGGAGGAGATGATACTTTGTGGTGATATGGAGATCCAAGGGGAAATAGACTGGAAAAATGGTGTATTTGCATGTAAGAACCTGTGCATGAAGATGCTTTCCTGTCAGAATCATAAGTGCAGCAAGATATGTCATCCTGGAGAATGTGGAGAATGTGAACTATCGTCTGGGAAGGTTAAATCTTGCCCCTGTGGTAAAACCCAGCTGCAAAATCAGAGGAAGAGTTGTATGGATAGTGTGCCAACCTGCTCAGAGGTATGTGAGAAGCTTCTTCCCTGTGGAAAACATTTATGTATAAATACTTGTCACCAGGGGGAATGTCCTCCTTGCTTGGTTTTTGTTAATAAAAAATGTCGATGTGGATCAACATCTCAGACAGTCCCTTGCTGGAAGACCATGGTATCTGTAGAGGAGAATGATGAATTCACATGTGAAAAGTCTTGTGGACAAAAGAAAAATTGTGGTAGACACAGGTGCAGTGAAAGATGTTGCCCTCTTGCAAATCGAGGGGGCTCAATTACTCTTTCAGGTGATTGGGATCCACATTTATGTCAAATGTCCTGTGGGAAAAAGTTGTAATGTGGGAAGCATTTTTGCCAGGAACTTTGCCATAGTGGCCATTGTCCACCCTGCCTTGAAACTATTTTCAGTGATCTTTCTTGTGCATGTGGGAAGACCTCAATTCCTCCTCCAGTCCCTTGTGGAACACACATTCCTCCATGCTTGTTTCCCTGCTCCATTCCTCAGCCATGTGGTCATCTTGCTTCTCACGATTGCCATTTTGGAGAGTGCCCTCCTTGTACGGTTCTTGTAGCAAAAGAATGTGTGGGCAGTCATGTAGTTCTGAAAAATGTGCCATGTGGTTCTCGGGACATCAGGTGCAACAAACTTTGTGGGAATACGCGGCAGCGAGAAGAATTTGGTCTGAAGCTCAATGCTCCTGCTTTCCAAATTCTTATATGTGCTCTATGTAGATATAAACACGTCCAAGAAGCAGAGGCTTTTCTTAACCTTCGGTAGAATGACTTTCCTATGGAGATGAAAAGCCTAAACATCATTCTTAATGGTTGGTGTGCTTTGGAAAACCTACATGGGGCAAAAAGGTTCTGGAATGAGTTGATCAAGCAAGGGCCATTCAATATCCAGGATCATTTTCTGATAACCATTTTTGCCAATGCTAAAGCTGTTTTAATTCCCTACACTCATTTCTAGATAGATTTTGTATATATTTATTTGATATTTGTTTTTCAATTAGGATTTTGTTTATTCTAAATTAGCATAACAGTTTTGGTTTGTTGTGATTTAAGTGATTTACTTTGTTTTTAATTAGTAATCAAATATTTGTTTGAATATATTTCTGTTAGATTTGGATTAAAAGAGTTCTGTTTTAAAATTAGATTAGTTACAAAATCGTTTGGTTCTGTTATGTAGTCATAAAAGTTGATTTTTTTGATGATTTTGCAACTAAAATATCATTTAAACTTGTCTATTTTTGTCCTTGATTAGGTACCTGCGAATTTCAATGATCAAATGGGAATGCTGGAACAGTTTAGGAGATATTTTAGATTTGGTTTTGTCTTAGGTTGTTAAGTTTGAATCAGATTTTGGGAAGATTTTCCCAGATTTTTGTAAAGCAGTTTTAACTTCCACAAGGAGGTTTTACCTTGTGAAAAAACTTATAAATGCTGCTCATTTTTGTAATAATGACATCGTCAGTTGTGGGAGAACAAGGATATGGAGTTCCGATTCAAACTGGAGTAGAATTGGTGTTTTTTCATAGCTTTTGCTTTTCAATATATTGACACTTTGTTCCATGTTTTGTATATCAACTTGTTTATGGTTTGGTATTGCTTTAGCTATCTAAATCAAATGCAAATGATATAATTTTATTATTGATATCTATATCCTGTTTCTTCCAAATAGATAAAAGACATAACAATTGTTAGTTCAATTTGTGGATCATAGCTTTGTCTTCTTCATAAATCGAACTGTAATATATAAGTTTGCTGCATTATAGGTTTCCCCTTTTGCAGGAATTTATAATCAAAAAATTGTTATGATATTCTTTTATGTCTTGTTTGTCCTGTAACATACTTCAAGAAGCAGCATAGCTGATCGTTTCCGAAAAGCTTAAGGACTTAGCGGTGTGAGTTTCCCTCCTCCAACCAGCTTAAGAAGCCATTTTGCGCAGGGCAGACTTGGAGCGTTTCCAGGTCAATTAGTATTTAGTTTACTGTTTTTATTAAGTAGTTTAACATAGATATAATTTTGATTTGTTTTAATTTCAGTTAGTTTACGTTTTTATTCATAAATTATAAAATCAAAAAAGAGTTACCTTCGCTGTCTCAGGACAACAAGCAAATTAGTTTCACAGGTTTATTCAAATCTGTTGATTGTATGTAATGTATATTTGTGAATAAACTGTAATTAAACTGATAATTAGATAACTGATTTGAGTTATCATAAGAGTAATTTGTAGTTTGTAGATAGAATAGTTAGAATAGTTTATATTAGTATAATTATCTTTTCTTTATTAGATTATAGTTTCCTTTATTTTAGTTTGATTTCTTTTATTTATTTATTTAGTTAGTTAGTTTGTTTTAGTTTGTTTTATTAGTTTCTAGTTTTCTTAGTTTAGATTACTTAGCTCAGATCAACTTTTTCTCTTTGGTTTCCTTAGAATACCTTAGAGCGGCCAACAGAGCCATTAAACTCGTCAGGGTGGTCCATTCCAAACGGCTTGGGTTATTTAGACAACCCCGGACCGGTTCCACTCTCCCAGTTGACGGATGGACTGTTTCGCCCGTCAACATATAGCTCTTCATAATTTTCTTCCTTTTTCTTCAGTTGGATTGTCACCACTTATTTCTTCCTTCTTGCTTCTTCTAATTGAAAATTTAGGTTCATGATAATGTTTTTTGTTTCTTCAAGGCTTTATGACATTTTGGATTTTGAATCACGATCCTCTTCTTCATATTTTGTAGCTGCTCCTTTTGTTTCAAATTCTTTTTCCTAAGCTTCTTTATTTCTCTTAAGGCACACACTATTTATTCTTTAAGATCCACTTCCCCATTTGTTTCAACATTTTCCTCTTGTTATAAGTCCACCGTTTCTATTCCTTTTCCTTCATCAAAATTTGTTTCGATTGCCATTAATATATTTTCTTCTCTATCACAATAGAAGTTGCATTTATTGCTTTCTTCAGAGTAGTCACTAACCCCTTTTGAGTAGAGATTATTCTTGTTTTCATGCTTGTCCTATTTGTGGTTCTTTTTATGTTGATGATGTTTTCTCCCTTTCTTGACATTATGGTCTTCTTCATCATCACTACTTTCAACCTTTGAATATGGAAACTTAGCAGCAAAATGTCCTACTTTTCCACGATTAAAGCATTTAAATGGAAGCTTATCTTTGTATTTTCCAGATCCCTTTTTGAGTTTTCTCACAAAATGTGCTTCATCTGCATTTGATTCACAACTGGAACAATCTCTTGATTCATTCTCTTTGTTCTTTGTATTATTTGAAGCTTTGAAGGTTGCTTCTTTCTTTGATGACTTTTCTTTCTCTGTCTTCATTTAATACACCATGAGGATCCACTGCAATTCATCCGTTGTTAATGAATCAAGATCCTTCATTTCTTCAATGAAAAAAAATTTGGCATCAAATATTAAGGGGGTGACCTTAACACCTTTTGTACAATCATTGGTTATTCAACCCTTTCACCAAGTCCTTTGATGGTGTTGACAATTTCATCCACATGGAGAAGATAGGCTGCAACATTTTCTTCGTCTTTCATTTTCAAGCTCTCAAACTATCTTCTAAGAGTTTGGATTTTACCTTCTTAACCTTGTCAACATATTTATAGATATTTTGGAGCTTGTCCCAAATTTATTTTATCGATCCACAATACATCAACTTGACAAACTCAGATTTTGATAGACCACAAAAGATGGAATTCATGGATTTTGCATTATTTTCACTAGGCTTTTGATTTGGATTATTTTCGGCATGAAATGAGAGAAGAGATATAATAAATAAATGTACAGAGATGTATCGGATATCCAAAAATATAACATAAATATATCATAGATGCAACCATAAACACAAATATACAGTAATACACAATTTCTATTAATGAGCGAAAATGTACAAAGAGTGTAAAAATACAGAGTGAAAGACTCACTAGAATGGTGGCAGCTTATCTCTGAGAAGAGATGCGGCAGATACTCACATTCACAAGAATATGATCATTACAATGAGGCTCTAAGGGCCTTTTTAACATAAGGAAAATGCAAAACCCTAACCCCGAAAGATGAAAATCCAAAAGGTTTACGGGCCTTGATGGGGGTAGTTGATACATCAACTTCTCGGGGGCGTAAAGTTTGCATACAATCTTCATTTGGAGCACTTGATACACCATTGGAAAGGTCTAACCGAGAAGAACATTTTTTGACTAGCCCAGGCTAATGTTTTGGATAGTCACCTAGAATCAAAATCCCCAAAAAACGTCGTTTAGGGCCTCAAAATGGCCCCAAAATTTTGGAACCCGAAAAATTGCCAAGGTGGAACATTGTTTTTCGAGCCAGTGGAATAGGTGGGTGGCCACCGATATCCACCTGGATCAACTTTGTCCTAGACGCATCTGTTGGTGGAGTTGTTAGGGCTGTATAACTAGCCGCGACTGATTTCTAAATATCGAAACCAAGATCCATTAAATAAGTTTGCATCAGTATACTCCAAAAGGTATAATATCTTCCATCAAACAACGAAGCCTTGTTTGTGGAGAAACCTTCTTGACCGACCATGCGTGCTCCCGAGATCTACCTATTACGAGGAAAATCTCTCTATGGCTAGGGGTAAACCACAACAGACGGAAATGACTACAAAAATCAACTCTAATCTCAAGTATGCTATATAAAAAAATATGCTAGCAAGACAAGATAAAAGGCCTACCTTGTCCATATGTTCGATGAAGTCCACCGTTGAGAATTCGACCCAAAACAATACACCTGCAACTGGTCCTCAACAACCAAGAAACACAAGCATATGGTGATAATATATATTGTTAGCACATTCAATAGCACAATCCATCTGTTATAACCCTATATTTCATAGTATCACCTCGTGATTAGAATTCCTTCCTCTAGTAATATTTTATTGTAAATAATGTTTTATTCTGCAAATAATTTACAAAAAGAAAGAGAAAAAGAAAAAGAAAAGAAAAGAGAGAATAAGAAAAAGAAAAGAATAAAAATAGAAAAATTGAAAGGAGGGTATATAAATAATAAAGTACAAAAAATAAAACATAAAAAATAAAAAATAAAAAGAGAAAATATAAAACCCCACGAAAAATAAATTTGGTTTGATTCATACTATATAATCATGATCAAACTTTTTAAATTGATGTTGATAGGTTAGTGAATAAATTTGGTCAAACAGTATAATCTTGGCCAAATTAGCTAGGTTAGAGTAATAATTAATCCAACATTTTAAGTTGGATTAATATGTTAGTTGATTAGGTTAGGAGTTAGGTTAGTGATGTTTATTTCAATAAAAATTGAAAAGGGATTGTTAAAATACCCTTTGTTTGAGTAAATTTGGATATGGTTACCTTAGGAAATAAGACCATGGTGTAAAAGTAGGAAAGGGTAAGCTTAATGCTACCCATTGTATGATTTTATCGTAAGTTTTCTAATGGATAAGAATTTTTGTCGCATAGTGACTAAAGATTGTACAAGTTTCATCGACGACATCCAGCAACGCCCAGATTGACGGTCCTCAGAGTATTTCGAACCCCCCAACCTTTTTGCCTTTAACGGTGGGGGGAGGTCCAAAAAACTGGTTTCCCCCGCACTAGCCCCACCTTACGTGTCAATCTCTCAGCATTTCAGACCCCCCCACTCAAATCCACTTACCACCTACCCCCCCCCTCTGGAATCCTTCCAAACCACTACCCAATACCATTCACCTCACTCCACCACCGTACCCCACTATCACCTGTCACATGTCACATCCCACATACCCGTTAGTCAATCAATGCCCTCCCCGTGACCGTTAATCTCCTTGTCATCACCCCATGCCATAACGAACACCTCCATTGCGCTGTAAAACCTCATTCCTTCACCCTGTAACACTATTTTTCGATGCATACATTATGGAGACCGCACCAAATCCATCTTTCAAGCTAACTGCGACAACGATTCACTGTCAACAGGCGAAATTAACCCGGGTAATTATAGTCCGCCATTAATTCACCTTAAAACTATGTTAGTCATGGCCCCCAAAGCCAAATCTCTTGAAACATCTGGGAATCCTATTCTTCCCCCTCCCGTCGACCTGGATCACATCCCCCTGACAGATAAGGATTACAAGATTATAGAGACGAAGTGTGAATTCAAGTTCTTTGAATTACACTTCTCGCTAAAATATATATTCCTGGATAAGAGTGATGAAATTGGACTATGGGAGTCCAATTTTCCTATATACATGTTCCCTTAGACCTTCCATTTCCTCGAATTCACTTTAAAATTCCAAGCCCATTATCTTCCTGGCCAAAGGGCCATCGTTTCCACTTCTGGCTAAATCCTTTTCACTATTACCCCAGAATCCATTAACCAGATGCTACAGATCCAAAAAAGTGACCCTACAATCCCATTTTCTATTGAATCCTTGAATGACCTTTACCAAAATCTCTTATTCCCTCAAAGAGCCCAAATTTTCGAGATTTTTCTGCCAGAAGATGCTGAATTGCCCAAGAAAAATCCTCCCTATCCAGAGGGAATGCTCAGACATTCCTTAGTGTTGGTGTATTTATTCTTGTTTTTTTAGGCAGACATGTTTCCATGTGCTTTTCAGAAATGGGATTAAGAAGGAAATCCACAGTCAGTGCCCTCATGGACCTCACTAGTGAGGAAAAATTCATCTGAATTCAATTTCAAGGATTTCATAGAATTTTTTTTATCACCCAGTGGTTTTCATGTTGAGCAATAGAACATAGCTAAGGATCAATGAAGAAGTTCATAGAATCCTTCACCTCTCTAATCTAGCCAAAACAGGAGATTGGTACTTATATTAAAACCACACTGAAATAAGAGTGTATGGATGTGAGTTGCCACCATACAGATTGCCAAAATATCTCCCTGTAAGGATTTTTTCACTAGAATACATTAGGCATATGGTGAACTCTAATGATATCCATTTCGTTTTAGTCAAGAAGAAACAACAACTCAGAATCAAGACCCAAATTGGCCCTTTCATATGCAGCACCAGAGCAGCAGGAGAAGAAGCATGCAACCTCTTAAAACCGATGAGTTTCACTTAGAGTTTCACATGGAATTATGACCCATTTGGTGTCATATCAGAGCTCAAATTCAAACAAAGGATCACTCCTTATGCTCACATACAGAAGCCAGAGGTGGAAAAGTATATGAACCAGACACAATGGCAAGATAACACATTGTTGGAAATAGAAGAGCAATCTCTCCCTCTCATTGCTTCACATACCAACACACCTCAAATACAAACAAAAAAGAGAGAAAGGAAAGAAGTTTCCCCTTCATTCACAGAGGTATCAACTGAAGACTTCCAAGTCTATAGAAAAAGGGCCAAAACCAGTCACACACCAGACCTTCTCAAAGAAGGAGAAAAGTAGTCCACCGTAGTCATGGAGGGACTGCATCCTCAACCTTTTCATACAGTCAGTTCATAGTGTCCACATTTTCATCTAAAAAATGAATAGACACTACTTTGTCAGCTGAATCATCTCATGAGAAAACATAGTCAAATATATTTGACAAGTAAAAATAGATCAAATAGAGGAATGAACTCCTCAATAGCAACACATATGCTCAATTTTGGAAGAAGACCTCCACTGCTCAACACAGACTGCTATCAACATTTGACACAGAGAAAAGAAGAATGCAAATGGAATTCCTACAAGCACAAGTTCCTCATCCAAAGAAAACTATTGATTACAAGAAGTCTTCCTTTGAGTTTGATGTGAAGGAGGTTCATACAATGGACCAAATGGATATGCACAAGAAAACATGGGAGATGATATTATCCACCTTGAAAAACACCTCATTGACTACTTCAAAATTGCAGGTGTCTCTGAATAACGTTCAGTCCCAATTGAAGCTGGAGAAAATCTCTTCTTTGGCAAAGGAAAACAAGATCAAATCACTAGAAGAATTGGTGTTGAAGATTGGGTATGACCCATAAAATGTCAAGGAAGCTGAGGAATTATTGAATAAGAAGAACTTTGATGTAGCATCCTTGAGAAAGCAACTGAAGCTTCCAGCTACTGAAGATTCACAAGAAAAAGAGGTGGCTAAAACTGAAGACCAAAAAGAAGAAATGTTGGAGCTTATCATGGAACAAAATGCAGAGATAAGAGAGATGGAAGAAAAAATGGATAAACTGATAAAAAAGAAAGAATAGAGTGTGCAGATGGCCTTTATCCCACTGGAGGCAGTCCCTCTGACAGGAGTTAGAACAACATAAGCAACTACATCAACATAAATTCCATCAACAATCCCAGTATAAGTTTCAGATGCATTTGAGAAACTTGTGAAGTCTATGGAAGACATGTCCCTCGAAGGGGAGGAGATCATAAAACTACAAGAAGAAGTAAAAAACCTCCAAGAGCTGAAGTCTATGTTCTAGGCCTGTTACCATGCAGAAATGCGTAAGTCTTAGAGGCTTAGTCAAAAACTAAATCAACTCCAGAAAGAGACTGTCATGGAAAAGACCTTAGCCCAAGCTAAGGAAAACATCTGGGTGGATATCATCAAGTCTATGGAAGAAATATGGCCATACATACAGATCACCTTTGAACAACATGAATTGGTACAAAAGGCCAAAGAAGCAATTGGGAAAATCAAAGAAGAGCTAGGAGAAAGACCTACAGAGGCCACTGAACTCATCAGATTCCTAAACTCCAAAAACAAGTAGGAGTTAGAAGAAATGGAAATTGAAGATAGGAAAGAGACCATCCTTGATATCAAGAAGGTCCTAGCCAAGAAGAGATTGATGTTGTAGCTAGAAGAGAAGGCTCAAGTGATGGACATTGGAGTGCAAATATTTTTCAGTAAGATTGAAGTACTACATAAGAAAGGTCTTCGTGGACTATTATTACTCAATGGCAAGCTAATCACTCTGTCATATTACAAGCACAAGATCAATGCAGTGGCAAAGGATAGTTCCAAGTTTGAGGGGATACAGGGAATCATTACTGGTAAAGATTTCCTAGAAACATTACAATTGGACCTTTGTATTCAACATAAGATAAAACATATCTTCATCACCAGGCTTTCTTTTTCCAAGTATACCGAAATGGATGAGATATACAAAAAATTACTCAAGGTTTCCATCCTAGGTAAAAAGAGATGGGAAGATCTATGTTCTTTACTCAAGTAAAAAAAAAATTGAGGTTCGATTAAGCAAGGAGAATCCAACCAAAGTCAAAGATACGAATCACCAACCCCTTTCCACAAAATCAACACCAAAGATCTGAACAAATCAACATAATTCCTATATTTTGTAATTTGAGATCTAATTAGTTTGATATTTCTTCCATAATATCCTAGTCATTTAAGACACAATCTGATGTAAATAATTGTATAAATACTTCTTCCCTCAAAGTATTGAGGGTTGATTTTTTCACCCAGGAGATATTGTGTAAATTTTCAAAGGATCGACCAGTAATAAAACATGATTAATCACATGATTCTTGTGTCAGATTGTTGGTGATGTCTCGCCCTCTTTGTTGAATGTTTTCTTATTCTCCATGATCATTTATGTATTTCAAATTCTGATCATTAAAAGGAAGTCAATAGAACAAAATTTATCGTGTATACTCTGTCTCTGGTCTTTTAACGATCTATATGTTTTCATCTGAAATTGAGTAAGGGAATTCTTAACTGCTCCTTTTCTTAGTGGAATCTCATACCTTTCTCTATCTTATTCACCTCATTTAATCTCAATAGATCCAACAATTTTACTACCATGCCCTGTGAAGAAAACCTCATAAAAATCTGAATCTGATCCTTATCTTTAATACATACCCCATAGCCCAATGGAAAATTAAGCATTCTTTTAGCCAACTATTACAAAAAAACTAAAAAATTCAGATTGTCATAACTAGACTAACATTTAAAAAATTAAACAAAGCTAAATATTATAGAGAGATCCCTCTCTGAAGCTGGCAGGGCTAGATCCCAGCTTCAAAAGTGGTTTTGATAGTTATCTCTGTCAATTTCTTCTACCCTTCGACAACCTCTAGAAATTATAGAGTGTTAACACCATCAACATTCATAACAAATATGCCCATGGAATAACAATTCAAATATTCAAAAGATATTAATTGGACGAGAAAAGAGTATTTCTATTAAAATGTAATCAACATAAGTGAACAAATTACAAACTTCCGTGTTGGCACGGTTCAAAACCGAGAAACTAAGTTCCTTCCAACTGAGCCTCCACCAAAGGAAATCTCATATAAGAGAGATAATGAGGTTCCCAATCATCTAAGGAAGAGCTTTGGGGATGAACAATGTGTTTGGACTTAAAAGGACAAAGGGATGTAGACTCAATATGAAGTGAATAATTTTTTCCAGAGTAACTTTGCTCTCAAAGTTGAATTCTTCTCCTCTTTTCCATATCTCGTATTTGGCCCATTTGTATCCTTCAAGTGGAACTGAAGGGTCGAGTTGGAACGTTTCCAGCATATGGAAGGCCAAGTATCATAGATCTCATGACGTGACATGGAAACCTGACACCATTTTTTACTTTTGGGCACAAATCCCTATGTACGTGGGTTGTAGTGGTGCAACATGAGTATACACATGCTATAATATAGTTAGGGTGCATATATGTGGAAAAATAATGTTTTTAGCTCTGGAATTTAAAAAAAGGGACTTCAATTCTACAAATGGAAATGGAAAAAGGCCCTTTGTGCAAGTTTGCATAGGGTGAGGCAAGTCTTGCTATAAAAAATTCCCCCTAATGTGTGAGGTCAGAGGAGTATCTGTGATGGCCAAAATACATTATAAGACCCAGAAGTGGAGTAATGGGGACCCAACTGGAAGAACTAGTTTCTCATTACAATCTGTACTGACTTTGCATACATGGCTGCCAATTTGAATTACACTGTAGATCCATGTGAAAATATACCAAATAGTTGTCCATGGCCATGAAAAGGCAATACAAAGGTGGCTACATGCCAAAGGCTGTCATAGTCATGAACAAGGCCCAGTAAAACCAGTCTCAAAATCAATCTGAAGATATCTGTATACAATGGAGTACAATCTGATCTCCCATGATCACTGAAGTCAAACAGGTACTAGTCTAATGAAAGGTAGCAACAAATCAGAAAAGTTGCAACTATAAACTGATGTCTTCATGTCTTATACACAATCCACCAAAGGTGCAAGTCTATATCGTGTGAATAAAGGAGTTGAGGTCGAACACAATGAGACTTCCTTTGATTACTGATCATTGAGGTATACCATTAACAAACGTGAGACAACCTACCGATAATGAAAGTAGGTATCAAGGCACCGAGTACATTCTTACAAGTGTAAATAAAGGAGTCAGGGTGGAACACTTGAAGAATCCATTGATCAAGATACATTGATGTATTCCCAACTGTTGATGGTGAGAGAACTTGCCACTAATGACTGCAAACCTCTAGGTACTCATATGACTCTACGTCTCATCTCCAAAATAGATGAGCTGAAGTCGATGGAAGGAGACCTGTTGAAAGGAGAGCATTAAGGAATCTCTCATCATTCAACATGAGGTAAAAAGCAGGAGCTTGATGATTTGGAGGAAATCGGATGAAGAACATCTTCATGAACCAATGACCCTATGCGTCTTTCACGTGTGCCATGTGCAAGAGGTACATAAAAAAAGACCCTCTAAATAACAGCTTGTTGGCGACGAAAGTCACTCCTGGATTGCTTGCAGGAGCAGAGCCCGACGCCCATCAGTTTTATGTCACGGTAGTTTTGAATGGTTGATCGAATGGATAGAGACTCAGGAAGATATCACTCTAACTCAGGGACTGGGTTCAGCATGTAAGGAATGAAGGAGGTCTCGATCTAAATTCAGTCAGTGGGTTGATTAAAAGGTGAGCAGGTGGAAGACTTGGCAAGAAGAGTGAGCAAACTACTTCAGGCAACAGGCCTTTCAATAATTTGTAGAAGAAAAACCCTGAATGTGAGATCCTCTGGTTCAGGGATTCAAGAAACTGTTAAGGGGACTTGACTGGACTCTCCAATTCCAAGTCATTTAGCATTAGGAAAATCACAAGAACCGATTAGAGACGATGCAACTGTTACAGTGATCCAATTCTACATCATCCTACAACAGTTACAAGTCGACTGGATTCTCCAATTCTGAGTCGTTCTAACATAGTATAAACAAAGACGTGAAAGAAACTGACATTCATAAGACAAGAAGTCTCAAAAGTCCATGCATAACCAGATCAACAATGCTTCATTAAAGTTTCACAAACGGGAGCCTCGCTCAACCATTGATCCTTAAGAAAATGGTGAAAACACCTACATATACTAAAAAACAACTACAACAACAAAAACAAGACGCTGCATTAAAAACATTGCGTCTGCATGTCTTCTGACAGTCTGCACATGCAGACTCAGGATGATCGTGCGCCTATGACATACGCTACCTTAACTTCGCATGGCCTTTGCAGGGGGNAATCGAGGACTTCGGCATGGCTTCTTTGGAAAGAATCAGTACGGAGGACCATCTCGGGTGGACCTTCAGCCGGGACGTCCATACCCTGTAATTAATGAGTGAAGCTAGGCATCAACCACCTTATCTCTTCTTCACTTGTCCTCAAGCTGGCATCGGTATTTAGATCACATAAATCAGTGCTTGGAGAACACAACGCCCCCTCTCTTGAATCTTAATTAGACGCCTTTGACCTCTCTGTTAGAGTGCTTTTGGCGTTTCGGGGTTCGCGGATGAGAAAGGATTAGGGTTTTTCTCCTTTAAAGTCGTGATGGGCAAAATGCGGGAGGGCCTAATGGTCACCATGTGTTCCCCACTGATTTGATGGCTCTGAACTAACCCGGTAATACTATGGGCCCGAGTTTCGGCGCTTTCGACGCTATCGGGGTTCGGGGTTTCGAAATGTAAAATGGTGAGGAGTGCTTACCGCTCGAACTCCCGAATGCCGTCATGACGTGGATGCATGCCGCGCATCCTTCATATGGACGGCCCAGATAGTATTTGCTATTATAAAAGGGCTGTCCCCCCTTCACCCGCTCACTTGATATGACCTGGTGCTGAGATCCTGGGCTTAGTTCGAAGGGAGCTTCGGAGTTTCACTGATCGACACTTTCAAGTGAAATGGACAGAGAGCTTTCTGACTCTCGATACCCGATACGACGACAGGCTGCCACCTGTCCTGGTTGGATCGGACGACCCAAATCTAATTTGAACTATTGGTGCTCCCTCTTGTGCTAAACCTTGGGAAACTCGGTAGCTCTGAAAACCTGATGACCGTCGATCTTCTTTGTAAATAGATCTTGGATGCTGCCAATTTTATTTTGCCCACTCGCTTGCCTTGCTACCAGAAAAACAGGGATTCTCCCGCGCTGCGCTTGGGCACTTCCTGAGCAACCTGTAGACCTGGGTGCTTTTGCACCTAAGAAAAAAATAATCGCTAATATTAGGCTCCATGGGGGATAGAGTCATCCCTGTGATTCTCTAAGAACTCATTGCGCAGCTTCAGTGCCTTGCTGTTGGGCTATGGAGTCAAGCTCAAAACATCCCGCTGCTGAAAATACAGGCCGAAAAATAAAAACAAAACAAACTAAATGTTCATGCTCAAAGGAGCTTATTTATATACATTCCTAATGCTAATAAAATATTTTACGTGGGCTAGGTGAAAGAAAACTTCCACCATAGCCATTCAAATAGCTTCCTGGATAGAAGCTCCTTCCTTCTGTTGATGATCACCAGCAGATAGTGTAACTGTGACAGCAGAACGACTACACTCTTCAAATTCTCCTCACAGGGTGAAGTTGATATGGAATAGGGCGGATCCAAGGCATAATGGACATGCCTCTCCATGTATTCACCGACAGGGTCATAGAATGAGTGGCCAATTCTAGGAAATTGGCGACAGACAACATCTTCTGCTACACAATTGTTCACGTGCGGCCGAATATCTCTGATAAGCATAGGCGGGTGAATAACTGAAGTGGGCTCGCTGATCTTAGATGGTGGCTGCTCACTGACTGGATTTGGAATGAAATATGTGCTCAACTGTTCCTCTGGTTCCTTTTCCTCTTCTTGGCTCTCCCCCGGGTCAGATTCGTATTTATCATAAATAGGGACCATGGGGTGGTTCTGCTTGCTGACTGGCTCTTCAGTATCTTTATACTGATCAAATGTAGGATAAGGTTGCTAATCATCATCACTATAATACACATCAAAAAGGGATTGTCCTTCATTGATATGACCCTCCTCCAGAACAGTGATCCCGTAAAAAATTTCCGTTTCAGGGTCAGTGGGACCTGCTGCTTCTGGCTGCCCATACATAATCCTTTTCTCTTTAATCCCAGGTAAGAATATATCATGAGAAACCCCTTGAAGGAAAAGAGAAAAATCCTCCTCCACAACCATCTCTTCTTTAAAAACGAGGAGGTCTTCGTTGTCATAAGCAGGGCAGCTAGGTACATCTGCCTCAACCCGATACCTAGGTGAGCCATCTACCATGGACCACATTTTCTCTATAAACTCACAATTTCCACAAGAGGCATGTTGATCGCTATGAATATCTGAAAGAATAGAGGCATCTGATATAATGTCAGATGCTTCCATTCTAGGGCTAACACAATTAATATCATTCAACACCTCTATATTTTTCTGGCAAATGCTTTCCTCCACAGTAAAAGCTTCATCACGGACCTGGTCTTCAGGGCCAACAGAGGCTTCATGAAGTGAAGAAAACTCCTCACAACAATTTTCATACAAACAATCAGCTGGAAAATAATCTTTACAAAATGAATTGAATGATGTATGAAAACCTATTAAAGAGCAGATGCTTACAGCAGGAAGAGACCGACACCATTCAAGAGCAGCTCCCTTCAATGAATACTTGAAGAGCTTAATCTAGACATCCTCCCGCATGATATTGTGTTGGTGAATAGCCTCATGGAAGTCCAGTAAATGCTCAGCTGGTTCCTCCCAACTTGTTGCATGAAATTCAGGGAGGAAATATTCCCATTGGTCTCTATCAGGAAGTGCATTAGGGAAACCAACTATATGAGAAAAGTCACAGAAAGCAAACCTTTGAGCCAGAATTTTCTCCATATCAAACTAGTGGAGTCGCCAATTGATCCTCGAATCATGGATTCACCAGGTGAAAGATGCACAACTTCAAGTGTGTCTGGTCCTTGTTCACCATCAAAGGCTAGATCTTAACATTGTCGTTACCCCAGGAAGCTTCTCAGACTGAGAAAGCAGCTACTAAAACCTTCTTGAGAAAGCTCCTTGGGGTCAGCTTTCAGGTGTGCTAATAGTAGTCACAGCTAAAACAATGATGTGGAAACAATGGAGTCACCAGGTGCACAGTAGCAATCTTTAAGGGCTCTGATGTCTGATGCACCTTCAGAATCAGAGGCTCAATGTCACTCTGCCCAGGGAAAATTTTCAACTTCATCCCCGAAAATGGCGCCATAAATGTTGGCTATGGAAGTCACTCCTAGATTTCTTGCAAGAGCAGAGCCCGACGCCCATCAGTTTTATGTCACGGTAGTTTTGAATGGGTGATCGAATGGATAGAGACTCGGGAAGATATCACTCTAACTCATGGACTGGGTTTGGCATGTAAGGAACGAAGGAGGTCTCGATCTAACTTCAGTCAGTGGGTTGATTAAAAGGTGAGCAGGTGGAAGACTTGGCAAGAAGAGTGAGCAAACTACTTCAGGCAACAGGCCTTTCAGTAATTTGTAGAAGAAAAACCCTAAATGTGAGATCCTCTGGTTCAGGGCTTCAAGAAACTGTTAAGGGGACTTGACTGGACTCTCTATTTCCAAGTCATTCAGCGTTAGGAAAATCACAAGAATCGATTAGAGACGATGCAACTGTTACAGTGATCCAATTCTACATCGTCCTACAACAGTTACAAGTCGACTGGATTCTCCAATTCTGAGTCGTTCTAACACAGTATAAACAAAGACGTGAAAGAAACTGACATTCATAAGACAAGAAGTCTCAAAAGTCCATGCATAACCAGATCAACAATGCTTCATTAAAGTTTCACAATCGGGAGCCTCGCTCAACCATTGATCCTTACCAAAATGGCGAAAATGCCTACATATACTAAAAAACAACTACAACAGCAAAAACAAGACGCTGTATTAAAAACATTGCGTCTGCATGTCTTTTGCCAGTCTGCGCATGCAGGCTCAGGATGATCATGTGCCTATGATAGACGCTACCTTAACTTCGCATGGCCTTTGCAGGGGAGGTAGCCGAAACATTAAAGGCCAAAATGGCGTGTGCAGACTTCTCTGTCTAATCGAGGACTTCGGCATGGCTTCTTTGGAAAGAATCAGTACGGAAGACCATCTCGGGTAGACCTTCATCTGGGACATCCATACCCTGTAATTAATGAGTGAAGCTAGGCTTCAACCACCTTATCTCTTCTTCGCTTATCCTCAAGCTGGCATCGGGATTTAGATCACATGAATTAGTGCCTAGAGAACACAACGCCCCCTCTCTTGAATCTTAATTAGGCACCTTTGACCTCTCTGTCATAGTGCTTTTGGCATTTCAGGGTTCGTGGATGAGAAAGGATTAGGATTTTTCTCCTTTAAAATCGTGATGGGTGAAATTCCGGGAGCGCCTAATGGTCGCCACGTGTTCCCCACTGATTTGATGGCTCTGAACTAACCCGATAATACTGTGGGCCCGAGTTTCAGCTCTTTTGGTGCTATCGGGGTTTGGGGTTTCAAAATGTAAAATGGCGAGGAGTGCTTACCGCTCGAACTCCCAAATGCCGTCATGACGTGGATGTGTGCCGTGCGTCCTTCAGATGGACGGCCCAGATAGTATTTTCTATTATAAAAGGTCTGTCCCCCCTTCACCCACTCGCTTGATATGACCTGGTGCTGATATCTTGGGCTTAGTTCGAAGGGAGATTCGGAGTTTCGCTGATCGACACTTTCAAGTGCAATGGACGGAGAGCTTCCTGACTCCCGATACCCGATACGCCAACAAGATGCCACCTGTCCTGGTTGGATCGGATGACCCAAATCTGATTTGAACTATTGGTTCTCCCTCTTGGCTAAACCTTGGGCAACTCGGTAGCTCCGAAAACCCGATGATCGTCGATCTGCTTTGTAAATAGATCTTGGATGCTGCCAACGCTATTTTTCCCGCTCACTTTCCTTGCCACCGGAAAAACAGG
This sequence comes from Picea mariana, assembly GCA_032191745.1. Classification (NCBI taxonomy): domain Eukaryota; kingdom Viridiplantae; phylum Streptophyta; class Pinopsida; order Pinales; family Pinaceae; genus Picea; species Picea mariana. The sequence continues at coordinate 22,804 of JASDQU010207098.1, forward strand.
GATTCTCCCACGCTGCTCTTGGGCACTTCCTGAGAAACCTGTAGACCTGGGTGCTTTTGTGCCTAAGACAAAAATAATCGCAAACATAGCCAATGAGGAAAATTGCTGACAAAGGAAAGAAAACCACCAATAGGGCTAATGGCATCCAAGACACTACATGAATCCCAAAGTGGGAATATATGTCTTTCCATCAAACACAAGGGAAACCACCCATTCAGTGACCAATGATGAAATGTCGACTGTTGGGTTCAAGGTGACCTACCAATGAGGAAAGTAGGACCAAGGTGCATGATAGGACTACAACTTCATGTGATTCTAAGGCAAACTAAGTGAATGCCCGACATGCAAAGTCAAGAGTTTTGAGGAATGGTCGACACAGGTTGATAGACATCCTTTGAACAAGAGCATGAGACATATGGAAGACTCTGGTAGCATAGACTCAATGATGAAACTTTGAGATGCAGTAGGCATCAATCAAAATCTCCATAGGGACTGGAAGAGTAACCAGTCGAGGGAGTACACTATTTGTAACGAGCTCGACTTCCTAAGGTCATGCTAAACCCAAAATTTTGATGACAAGTGGACTCAAAAATTTTGTGCTATGTTCAAAGGAGACACGACTGCTACCAATATAAGATAATACTCCCTTCCTACCCATGTTTTTATGTTTTTTCATAGTCAAATGAATGCTATGATATAGAGGAGGAAACGAGTGTCGTGAGTAAGAAAAACTAGTTCCAGCAGTGGAACATACCTATGCTCAATGCAAGGAGGTGCATGCGGGAGATGGACACTCGGGGGAATGTTTCCTCCTGGGTATAGGGTGTCTAGCTGCAAAGGATACAAAAAAGGATCTTCTTGGTTGAGAATGCATATTGTTGAGGTAAACGATTTATAACGCAAAAGTGAGAACTGACAATAGGCTCAATACTGAAAGCAAGGGCATGAGACACAATCACAACTTAATGCCAAAAAATGTCCTTTTTCGTAATATTAGTATACTTTGTTTGAAAAACGGATAAATTTGCACCAAATAGACGTCCTTTCAAATACAATTTATGAGTGTGAAAGAGACAAGTTCACTCATAAATATTTTCACTTTTTGAAAATGAGTTGGAAAAGAGCTTAAATCAAACTCGCTTGGGAGTCCTCTAGGTATAGGTCAACATGTTTATGAGTGAGAAATGAGATTCAACATAAAGTCATGTGTTAGCTATAAGGGACTCTTGATCCTACGGAAAAATCTTTGCATGGGCACCGAATGAAGAAGAGGATCTAACTAGGGTACCCATGTTTGGTAAGTCTCTACCATTAGATAACAACACTTCTAGTTACATATAGAAGGTTTTGTGTCACTATAAAATGGGTTCGTACCTAAGGCATATGAGTGATAGTCATAAGCCGATGCAAATGTGCATGATGGAATGGATACATGTCCTATATGTTGGGTAATGAAAATACCTGTCCCAAGTTACGAACGAGCGACATGGCACTGGAAACCACAAGAATCCCTCGATAAAACTACAAAAACCAACTCAATCCACTGTCGTATTAGTCCTTTAGGCCAAAATACTGTCCGAAACTATGAAAAGTGGGTAACAATTTGCTATAAATAGCAGAAAAAACCAAATTTACTATACCATTTGTATTTTTTACCCAAATAGTGGATTTTGGACCAAATTGCCTCCAAACTTCAACTAGTGATTGCGGGAGCTATGAGTGACGGAATCAACGACCGCCTGGACCAGGTAATTCCTCTTCCTTTCCTATTTCTTTTCAATGGATTAGATTTTGTTATTAGGTTCTAATTTTTAAGTTATTTAGGGCGCAAATTAAAACTTTAGGTGTACGTGAACTACAATTCATCAGGTCGCATATACACATGATTATACATGGCTGTATTAAATACAACCTACGTATACTCAACCCTATATGCGAGTATGAACACAAAAACCCATGTATATGTCCGTAAGAATTGTTTTTTAGTGTTTTCTAACTTAAAAAAGGATTTTTCTATTGTAGGATGGTGCTAGGGTGGAGGGAAAGGGAACATGAGGAGGTAGATGTTGCAGTAGAGAGAGATCCTGGGGCCCAAATGGCCTTGAAAAGATGCGAGCTATATAATTTTTGGGCTCTCAAAGGCATGAGGGCCCAAGTGAGATTGCTACAGTTGCTCATGGATTACGGGGATCCATATAGTGAGAGATTCAACCTTGATGGACAACCATTAAGGATTAAAATTGAGGACATTTATTTCTTGACAAGGTTGTCGCATCGGGGTGAGGTAGTTAACCTCAAAGCTCGGGGAGCTGGGAGAAGTATGAAAATACAGGAATACATAGATGCTCATTGCATTGCAGGGATTGAGAAGGTCGAGAGCCAACTCCCTAGTAGAGCAATAAACAATCTAAGCCTCAAGATTGTTGTCCTCGTTTTGACATGGATCAGAGGATCGATCTCTTTGCACTAGGCATCGAGGCCGCTTATGTTCTACTCAGTAAAGTGCTTGAGACCCATGGTGTACGACTGGTGCACCTCACTACAGGTTAACATGAAGAGCCAGTTGACAGAATGAAAATGTGGTAGTAAGAGGAACTTCGGGTTCGCTTCTATCTTGTGTAGATTTTTCTTCGAGCAGGTTCCAGGCATGGGACCTAGAGTCGATATTATTCCGCGTGGACCTCTCAATCCAGCCATGGCACAATGGACCAAGGTGATGAGACAACAATGGGGAGGTAGGGTGGCCACACCCCACAAGGATGACTTCTTATTCTGGTGGAGATGGCAGGTCATAGTTCTCGATGACTACCCTTACACAGGGATTGACTTCAGAGGAGATCTTGACATGCCATTACCACCAAGGACCACCTACGNGTATAGAAAAAAAAAATATTTTTGGATGATGTTAATGACTAATTAGACATGTATGTGACATAGATATAGGTCCATGATGACTGGATGGATTTCCATGACATTGTTGGAGGCATCGGGGAGATGAGGCAGTGAGAGGAGATGCAGAGAGAGCCCTTCAAAACATGCAAGGAAACCTGTCTCGTTTGACACAAAGGATTCTGATGGTTCAAGTGGAGGATCTGTCAGAGGCTATGCAATGACAGGTGGTAGCCGTGCCCCGTGCTTGGGTGCAACTCTTTCGGTGTCTCACAAATGCCATAGTTTTCTATCATGACACTCATCTGACGCCAAAGGTGTATATGTCATGGTTATTATATGATAGGCTATATATGTATATTGAGGGTATTAGCCCCAATTTTGTACCATAAACATCATATTTTTTGATATATATATATATAAAAACATGGTTCTTCAGATTTACTTATTGTTACAAGAGAATCTCCTTTTGGACAAGTGGATTTCCTCTTAGATGCTAGACACCTAACTCCAAGATAGAAAGTGCTATTATGGACACTAACATTCCTTTATCATAAAGCTAAACTATCAAAGAAGAAATGGGACGAAAGGCAAGTACCTTTTTACCGACGTTTGTCCTTGCTCACTCTAGGCTGATCTTGATCTCCAAGTTTAGTTGAAGGTCCTGTGGTACAATGAGAAACAACAACAATACTTCCTGCTCTACTATGATTAGATTTATAATGAATCTATGAAAGAAATAAGTTCATATACACAAACTTTAAAGGAAACAGGCCAAGCATGAATTTATATTAATGAGAACAAAGTGTTTCTTACAGCCATGGATGTAGTGCAACAGCTTCACCAAGCACCCTTTGTCTAGACCATTGTTCAAATAATCCACACACAAAATGTTGATGCTTCAATGATATCTCCCTTATGAGATCATAAGTTAGATGCTTTACAATGTCTCTCCCTTTCACCATGAGAATGCCTCCTTATATAGGCTTGGAGAGGCCTAACCACTTGAGAGATATTTGGGATAAGTTGAGGATTATTCTCCTTCAGTTGATGATCTTCCCTAAGATCGAGGCTTGACCTCAGATTCAAATCCAACCACTTTTAGAGATTGAAGGGATTATTCCCTGATTTCCCTCAACAAACAAAAAATTACCCAAAAAAGGGGCAACACTCCCTCTGAATGGGGTACAGAACATTCCAACGCTCCCCTAGAAGAGGGTACAGAGCACCAGCACTCCTTAACAAATCATAGGGGAGCACTCCCTTCCAAAAATTGACTTTTTTGTGGTTTTTTAAATGGCAAAAGACTTGTACTTTTTTTCAAATGATTTCTCCTCTTCAAAACTAGTCTTTGAGGTGTCTTTCAAGTGTTCTTGACAACAATATGATATTTGCAACACTTGTGTGCAAAATGCAACACTTACAACATTTGGTAATGACGACACTAGGTCATCATCTTAGTGAGTAATTTTGATGTGTAATAGATTTCCCCCCAAAGTGCGAAGTTAGAAGATGGGAACTGATGACTGAAGTACTTTGTAGAATTTTTCAAGCAAGGGTACAGACACAGAGAACTTGATAGAAGTTGCACAAAAACATCCAACAAACATTAATGACATGTTTCAAACCTAAGCTAGGCATACCTATGCTTGAGTGATAAAGACTTTTTAGGTATGGCCGCCATAAAATACATCGTGGATCCATAATTATATTGATAAAGGGTATATCCAATGAAGATATGATGTGGATCTATACTCCTATGACCTGAACTGATCGTAGCCACGAAGAATACACAGTGGATCTACGAGACGAAAAGACATAGCCACGACCAATACAAAGTGGATCTATGTGACATTATATGTGTCATAGCTCAAAAGAACTCCTTCACAACCTGGGCAAAGTATATATATGAGTGATAATTCAACCCAGGGTCTTCTTACCGATCCTGATGTAGTACGAATCTAACCATGTGAATAGATGTCCCGATGTCGAACATGGTAGAAACCACTTGATTACAGATCAATGAGGTAAACCATTAACAAATGCAAGGGAAATCACCATTGATATCAATGATTCCCAAGGTACTCTAGTAAATTATGACAAATGTGAATGAATGATCTGAATTCAAACATCTGAGGAATCATCCGATCAGAGGTCAATGATGTAAACCTACTCTCAGATGCGAGGACGCTTTCCATTGAGGCATGCAAGTCCCAAGGTACTAACTGGTTTCTAGGTCAAGCTTTTGGATAATGTGCTAAAGTCGACAGGAATAGACTCGTTGCAGGAGGGCATTGATGTATCCCCCATCAATGACATGAAAATGACATAGAGATGTAAATTGGTAGATCAAATGAACATGGATTGACATGGGTATTTAAATAAGATATTTGTGATGGATGACTCTCGAGGTGGATACTTCCCTTGAACACTGAGGCACAACAACAGAAACATGACATGGACCAAAACTTGATGATGCAGTGGATGCTGTGACTTTCATCAGGTGACCCAAAGGAGTAAAAGAAACTCAGAGGATTGGCTCAGTGCAGAGGTTCAATAGATTAAAATGCATGCACAAACAAATTGCTGTGTTCAAGAGCGACCGTAAGAGTTACTGGTAGTGTTCTCAAAAACTCCTTGGCTTGCTTCCTTAAATTTCCCCCCCATACCTCATCTTTGAAGGGCTTGATGCCGTACGACAGTCGACACTGTTGGCTGACGCGGAGATCGCTTCCTTGGCGGAGCCATC
>JASDQU010207099.1:0-11633 GCA_032191745.1 Picea mariana
TAATTTTTTTATGTTTTCCCAACAAATAATTCATGTAGTACTTCAATGCCTAAACTATGATGTACAATTCCTTATCTTATTTGGGTATATTATGATTGCACCAACAAAAGTTTCAAGTGTTATGTTATCCAACTCCTTCATTGTATCAAAGGTTCTGCCATTGTGTATCATGTGAGATTTTCTTTGATTTCAAATGAAATTTCAAGTTTCATTAGATTTAATATTGATGCATTACAATTATTTCAAGTCAAAGCTTCAATTACTTGGTTTTAAATTGCAATGAATTGAAAGGTTATACTTGCCTTTTCTAATGTGCATTGAAGAGACACTTCATTCCTAAATAATTTGCTAACCCCATGAATTACCTTGGTTCAATTAAATTACTTTGCTGCAACTCGCTAGAACTTTGTTGCAACTCACTATAACTATGTTGTAACTCTGCTGCAACATTATGCTATAACTGTACTTTCTCCTTCAAATTTTGTGTTGTTAATCCACTTGTTGTTACTCACTATTACTCTGTTGCAACTCACTATAACTCTGCTGCAAAACATTCTGTAACTCTGCTACAACTCACTATAACTACGCTGTAACTATGTTGCAACACTATGCTGTAACTGTACTTTCTCCTTCGAATTGTGTGTTGTTACTCCACTTGTTGTTACTCACTATTACTCTGCTGCAACTCACTATAACTCTGTTGCAACGCTTTCTGTAACTCTGCTGCAACTCACTATAACTATGATGTAACTCTGCTGCAACACTATGTTGTAACTGTACTTTCTCTTTCGAATTTTGTGTTGTTACTCCACTTGTTGTTACTCACTATTACTCTGTTGCAACTCGCTATAACTCTGCTGCAACAATTTTTGTAACTCTGTTGCAACTCACTATAACCATGTTGTAACTCTGTTGCAACACTATGTTGTAACTGTACTTTCTCCTTCGAATTTTGTGTTGTTACTCCAAGGAGGCTACAATAAACAAGTTCGAGAAACGGTCTTAAGATATCATCCATAAATCTTATAAGTGTTGTCATTGTATTGTGTAATATAAATTGCATAATGACTCACTCATGCAATCCATGTGTTTTTTTGAAAGTAATATTCCAAATTATTCTTTGTGTATATTGTCATATCGGTATCCTTACTTCTAATCCAACTTCATGATAACACATGCTTACAATATTTGGTTGATTAGTGCCTTGATTATTTGTATGGGATATATATATTACAATATTACAATGTAATAGTAATTCCATATTACAATGTAATATGGCATTACCATATTACATTGAAATATGGCATACAATATGGTATACCATATTTGATGTAATTTTTTTTTTTAAACCTAAATTCATCGTGGCAATATCGATGCAAGTTTATTGGCATTTGCCACGAATATTCATCGCATATGCAACATGTGCATCGTAAGTTATTGGCTTGGCATAACTTCTCATCCCAATTGAGACGACGTTTCATTGTAATTACCACATTTCTTCGTTGTTATTTCGACGATATTTCATCATAATTGCGACGATGCATAGGGTTAACCGATATTGAAGGTGGTGACAAGTGGAGAGCTATTTTCGTCGATGTTTCCACGAACACTTGGATCATGGATATAGCGATGAAATTATTCCGAAGAAAAAAAACCTCTGCTTTCATGGAAATTGCGACGGACAAGTATGGCAATATCAACGAAAAACCATCGCAAATTTTCTCATATGTACTAGTGACCTATGAGATATGATGCTAAGATTTCTACACTTGAAGATAGGCCAGATCTTGACCAACTCACAGGGAATGAAAAACCATCAAAAAGAGAAACAACCTTTAAAGAATCTAAAAGAAAGATGGGGTAGGAGAAAAATACCAATGATGAGTTATCAGATATATCTGATGAAGAAACTGCCAACTTCATAAATAAACTCAAGAAAGGGACTGGAAAATATAAAGGAAAGATTCCTCTAATATGTTTCAACTGTGGAAAAATTGGACACTTTGCCAATAAATGTCCCCATCCCAAGAAGGAAGAAAGTGATTATGAAAGAACCTTCAAATATTAGAAGAAAATCAAAACTAATGATAAAAATAAGTTCTACAAGAAAAAGGAAACATTATTTACCCAAGAAGATAGTAGTTCATCAGAGGAAAATGAAGAAGAGGATCCAGAGGTTCTATTTATGGGAATAAAAACCCAAGATGACAATCATTCAGAATATGAAGAAGAAGTGAACTTCAAAGAAGAATTCCTTCATGTAATTGAAGAGCTGGGAAAAACTAAAAAAAAAAATAGGTTACTAAGGGAAGAGCTTCTAGAGATTGAAGAAGCTACTAAATCAAGAGAGGAGTTTCCAAAAACATCAGTGAGTCAGAACAATTTATTATTAATTTAAAAAGTCGACTCCAAGAGACCTAAAGAAAAGAAGAAATATTGAATAAAGAACACAGTGAAAAACAACAAATGTGTAAGGTATTGGAGAATGAAATAGTTCAACTAAAAGGGAAACTAGAAAAAGAAGATATTAAGTCTAAATTTGAAAACAACTCAAAAATATTGAATAACATTCTTAACAGTCAGAGATCATCAAATGATAAGACATCACTAGGATATGATCACTCTACAAAACAAGAAAACAAGAAAATAATCTATGCAGATGTTCTTAAGAAATCCATAAATAGAAAAGAAAAGAAAACAAGGACAATACCATTTGAAACTATCCCAAATAAACAAAAATATGCACCTTCTACTAATGAAAAAGATAAATAAAAGAATAGAATCATTAGAAGGAATCCCTCCAACAAAAATCAATATATCTTCCTAGGTTATTGTTATTCCTGCAAAAATTTTGGACATAAAGCAATACACTRTAAAGTTTATAGAGAGTTCAATCCAAGGAATGTTCAAAGATATGGAAATAATAAAGATAATGCAAAAAGAAGAAACTATAACTCCTTCTCTCCCTTACAAGAATACAATGTTGAATGTTACAAATGCAACAACTATGGTCATAAATATAGTGAATGTAGATTTCCAAAATATGATAAAAGGATAAATATCCCCAATAATAAAAAAGTATGGAAGAAAAATAAAACAGAGTGCAATGTATTCTTATATGCAGAGATCAAGGATGTTAGTGGTATATAGATAGTGGATGTTCCAAACACATGACTGGAGATCTGTTGGCCCTTGACTAAATTTCGAGGAACACTTGGTCATATTTGACTGTTTTTGGACTTCGACAACTTGTCAAAGATGGAGCGCCAGGCAAAGCAGAGATCACGGTATCTCAATCCACTTTTGGGCCCTTTTAGGGTTTTGGGTTAATGTAATGGGAAAGGGATGTCGGCGCGTGGGTTTACCCACGCTTAGGACCACTTTTGTAATGTATAAATAGAAGGATAGGCAATGTAAGAAGTAGTAGATGTGATTTCTTAGTGCAATTAGTAGTGCATCTATGTGATGTTGAATAAGTGCTCTGTGTGAGTTGTGTAAGGCTTGCAAGGCTAAGTGCAAGTTACTGTGAGGTTGCTATAGAAAGTTAAGAGCTACAATGCAAGGAAGAAGGATCTAGCGAGCTGCGCAGATCTTCTGTCCTATGCGAAGAAGGGTTTTTGGAGGCTTTGTGCTTGTAACATATTGAAGACAATAATAAAGAAGAAGATCTTGTGGACGTTTCCCTAGGGTGGGGGTGAACCACGTAAATCTTTGTTTTATTCTCTGTTCTTTTATTCAATGTGTTTTTTCTTATGCTATGTGCTTTGATACACCCACTTATTCTTTTTGCTTCTTATATATATATGATTGTTAGATATGATTTGTATGAGGATGCTTAGTGCTGATCTACTAGATATGATATGGGTTACTATGGTTAAGTGTTGAAATATTGTAGATCTGAGTGTACACGATGATGCTCTATGATGTCTGCGAAGTATAATAAAGGTTGAATATTGACGAATGATCGATACTAAGTGATCTGTAAATGATATAATCATAGATCTGTGTCCCATCTAAGGTTGTAGACACCTGAGTCTTGCAACCACCCCTGCCTTTACCTCGGGTGAGACTTCATATGCTTTGTAGGTGTTGCCAAAAGGGCTAGTAGTTAGGGCTTTGTTGGTGCACTCTTGAGCGTTGAACCCTGGGTCTGCCCCTATGCCAACAAATGGTTATGTTACCAAGACCTGAAACTGTGATTGTTGGGAACTGAGGAAGAATAAACTTTGTGCAAACGAAAGCTCTGTGTGTAGATCTGTTTCCCTAGTGCACAGCTTTTTACTCAACCTATGAAGCTTTGTGCCAGGAATAAGGTCAGATCTTAAGAAAGGAAGATCAGATCTGAAGAAAAGAAGCGAGATCTGAATGCTCTGTGCTCTAAGAAAATTAAAAGTGGAAATTTCTGAAAGAAGGAGGTCAGATATGCAAAAAAGAGGTAAGATCTGTAAGCTCTATGCTCTAATAAAGGTAAGAATAGTCAAAATTTCTTATATCTAGAAGCTTTGTGCTATGTAGAAGTAAGATAAGTGAATTTTTTTGTTTCTAGAGCATGAATCTAGGTATGTTTGATAGATTTCATGCTAGCTTAAAAATTAGGGCATTAATAGATGAAAGAAAGTTTTATATGAATAGATATGATAAGTATAATGATAGATATGTTATACCTATGCATAGAAAGAATGTCTGAACTACCAAATGGATGCAGGATCCTAGAAAGAATTTTTTGTAGGTTAGCTATCACAATTATAGTGCGTAGTATAGAAGAGGTTGGGGATCACTTAAAAGAAAGAGAGGATTAATCCTGTGTTACAGTTGCAGAAAACTAGGCCATGTAGCTAAGGAATTCTCTGGTAGAAGACCTAGTTGTCTCTGTTGCAAAGCTAGGGACCATGAGGTATTGGATTTCCCCAGAATGATCGCTAAGCTTGAAAGGATAAATCTGAATCAAGAAGACCATAAGGAATATCCAGAAAAGGCAGAAACCCAGCAAGAATCAGAGAAAGTATTAATACAGATGAAAGAAACCCTGAAGGAACATAAAGATGTCTGATTGCTAGAGATCTTCAAAGAAAAGGAGCAAGTCGAAGAAAGAATAGGGGACTTTGACATTGAATGTATTCTTGATGAAGAAAGACAAGTGAACATTATGCCAGAAAGAAATTGGGAATCTATAGGGAAGCCTACCATGATTCCTTCATTGGGAGGAATAGGACTATTCAGAGGAAAATTGATGATGTTATGTGGAAAACTTGCTCAGATACCTATGAAAGTTAATGGAACTTCGACAAAAGAATATTTTTAGATTATCAAATTCATTGAGGACAATGCCCCATTTACTATGCTACTAAAAAAACCTTGGATTGAAAGAGATCAAGCCAGAAAGAAGGAAGAAGAAGAGGTTTTAGAACAACAGAGACAAGAGTTAAAAGATTTCATGAATAAAAGGATCGCACAGTTGATAGAAGAATAGGAGAATCGCTCAAAGGCATCTGATGCTAGAAGCCAATATGTTGAGGCCAAAGCTACACAAAAGGTTGAAATTTCTACCCCAGACAAAGAAGAAGTGATATACCTAAACCTTAGGAGAGAATCTCACCAGCACGAAATGACTATGTACAAGGAAAATAAGAATCAAAATGGGAAGAGAATCACCGAGATGAAGCTCATTGGAAAGAAGGCTAGAAAGCTAAGTAAGAATAAGGCTAAGATTGAAAAATTACAGAATATCCCAGAGGGTACCTTGCAGCAAGACACTTTGCAGAATTGGATCTTAGTCGGGATATCAGAACAACGACATATGCCACTTCGTCGAGGCGAAGTAATATAGCCATTGGAAGCGAATATAACCATTCCACTGCTGCTTCGAATGGGTCGAAAATAATTTATGGCTCACAACTAGACCATTAGACCATGCCATAACGGACATAACATAAGTTAATGCAGCCTCATACCTATTGCAAGAAGACCGTTGCTAAGTTTCCCTACTTAGTCCGTCGCACCACACACCGAGAATACTTTTTGCTAAGTGAGAATTTGAGCACAAAACCTGAGATTACTTCACCCTGTGATCATTGCCTTGTTCCCATACCGTTCACTGTAGTCTCTGAATTCATTTCACACCTGAGCTAGTTGACCCAAGCTTGTATGTTGGACAAGATCAGCACTGCCGAGAAAGTAGTTGAAGAAGTTTTGATTGACTTAATGACTGAGAGAGTCATGTCAGAGTGAGGATTATCTATAGGAGTCCAAGCATCGTCAGTGAGAGGACTCCAGGCCTCCCCTTCCACTACTTGCACCGGTCCATCCTGACCGACGAATGAGAAACGAACCAAGCACAGGAAGGACATCTCAACTGCCAATCTTATCCCATGCATTCTACCTACTTAATTACCACCTCTAAGTGGTGCCATCAACCGTGATAGTGTACCTTGAGACTTAGATTACAACTTGATCATTGTGTACCTTCTGAAAGGGGTGCGCGCAGTTCGTGTTGACCAAGATAAGCTCGCAGCACTGAAATTTAGTGATTTTAACCTTGGTTTTCGTAAAGTTTACAGCATGTTAGCCCCACATAAGTACTTAACCAGGGCCAAAGGAAATAATTCTAAGATTGTCCCATAGTCATGGACCCAGAACCTCATGTAGTCCACACTGCCTAATGTAATGAAGATCCCGCACTTCAGCAGACACCAGGAAGTCAATGCATGCATCAAGTTGTTGTTGTCCTACTACCACGGAGGATACTTATGGTTGGACTGCCTCATCACTGTGGATTCGACCTTCATCAATCGGATCACATGACTTAGTATGCAAGGCCCTGACCCACAAGATTTTTACCCTGGAAAGACCTTAAACTGAGCACTAGCACTGAGGATAAAAGAAACTTATGGAAATGTCGAGAATGGCACGCAAGACTACAAGGTAGCCTCTATCTAGAGTGGCATAGTGCGCCTTGCCTGTCAGATGATCGCGGGCAAGCTAGTTCGCAAGAACAGACCAACACAAGTGATTGGATTTGTAGTTGACCTCGCAAGGAAGTGCATTGAGGGACTATAGATGAACTAGGTGCAGTACCTTGTAAACTAGCTAGAGCTTGATTGTAGAGAAGTGCAAGACCAAGGGTATGAGTTCCAATTTAGTTGGTTTCTCATACTAATCACTTTCATCACCTGGGAGATACTAGAAGGTGCCACTTTTCTAGAGACCGAACCCTTTGAACCACTGGCTATGAAGTTATGTACGTTGTGGTACTCCAATGACATGAACAAGCAATGGCAGTCCAATGCCATATTCCACTCCTATTACAACCAATTGAAGAATGAAATCCAGTCTACACCGTGCCTCACCCCAAACACACTTCATAGGTTTAGAACTTTGATAAAATTCAGTGTGGACTGCCACTTCACTTATATCACAGTGCATGTTGATGAGCACAAACAACATCTCCAGGCATACTACAAGTTGACAGAAGAAGACTTGGAGCAGATTACCAAGGAATGGTCGGCGGACCTCCTTGTTGCAGCGGACCCCGTAGAAATGTTTGACGTGGATAGCCCTGAAGCTATACTGGATACACCTGGACCAAGCAAGACTAAGAAGGATGATGAAGTTCAATATGTCCATAGCACATCCACGAATACTACTTCGATCTCACCTGCACAGGGAGGTGATGGTGAAGAACTAGGTGGCATAGAAGTTGAGCAAAACAAAGGCGAGGTTACTACACCTAGAGAGGAGGAGGATCCCTCTAAGAAAAGGAATATTACCCCACGAAATCCCTCATCTTGAAAGAAAAATAAGTCTACCCGGACTACGTTTAAGACTACCCTCACACCATATGACTTCAACTTCTTAATCACTGCACTAAATGATGCCTCACTAGAGATCACAGAAAAGAAAGAAGCAAAGTAGGAGGAGGTATTCAATCGAATCAAGGGTGAACTTCAAGAAGTGTAGTAGGCACTCTAGTCCAACTAAGTAGTTTCTACCGTTCCCTTGACAATTGGAACAATAGGAATAGGTGATGAGCCCACCCAATTACACTAGATCGTCGATAAAGTCGAAGATCACCTTCGACGAGCTCAAGAAGACACAGTGCAAGCCAACCATACTTTGACACAAGTACAGAGCGCACTTGTAGAACAACAGAGTAAGGAATAATGGGAAAATCTTTCCCTGCAAGCAAAGTGGGATGAGAAAAAAGCACAGTTATAGTAGAGTAAGGGCTAGTTGCTAGCAGAGAAACTTGAAGTACATGAAAGGGTTCACAAAGCACTTCAATATATGATGGTCATAGAAGTGAAGATTGAAGAACGTGTCCCATAGAATGTGGCACAACTGGAAGAAGTAATCCAACAAATTCAACAATGCATCACAGATTTGGAACTTCATACCGTTCCCGAGACTCCTCAATAAATAAGATATCTAAGGGAGGCAATTGGCCATAGCGTAGTTGGCCGATTAAAAACCTTCGCCTTGGAATGAAAGCAGTTGAGCGCTAGAAGCACCCAGACTTATGAGAACCTCACAAAGAATCTAGAGTTGTAGGCATTGGAGGCACAACTCCAAGAAGCAAAGCAACACACAAATACGCTACAGGTGCAACTGAAGGCCTTGACCCCAATCGAAAGAATGAAGAGATTTCCATAACAATGTACCTCCCAACAAAAGGTACACACGCTGCAAAGTAAAGTGATGGAAGTCTCCCAACAACTTCAACCAATCCAAGAAAAAGCATGCCAACTGTTCACTGAAGTTGAAATCCAGGGAGCCAAGCTTGAACAGGTTGTGATCAATGTAGAACAATGCCTGGAAGGGCCAATAAATGGTGCAGTGATCCAGGAATTCACTGAGCAAGATGTTTTCTCACTTCAGCAAGTCAAAGTAGCTCGAGCCAAGATCGAGGAATTCGAGGTGAAATTGATCAAACTAGAGTGACTCGGGACAAGTCACAGGCGAGTGTTGGGGGCCTGTTGTCCCTTGACCAAGTTTTGAGGAACACTTGGTCATATTTGACCATTTTTGGACTTTGAAATCCTGTCAAATATGGAGCACTAAGAGAATTAGAGATCACAGGATCTTTGTCCACTTTTGGGTCCTTTTAGGGCTTTGGGTTAATGTAATGGGAAAGGGATGTCGTCCCATGGGTTTACCTATACTTAAGCCCACTTTTGTAATGTATAAATAGAAGGATAGGCAATGTAAGAAGTAGTATATGTGATTGCTTAGTGCAATTAGTAGTGCATCTATGTGATTTTGAATAAGTGCTATGTGCGAGCTATGTAAGGCTTGCAAGGCTAAGTGCAAGTTACTGTGAGGTTGCTATAGAAAGCTAAGTGTTGTAATGCAAGAAAGAAGGATTTAGAAAGTTGCGTAGATCTTCTATCCTATGTGAAGAATGGTTTTTGGAGGCTTTGTGCTTGTAACCGATTGAAGATCATAATAAAGAAGAAGATCTTGTGGACATAGCCCCAGGGTGGGGGTGAACCATGTAAATCTATGTGTTATTCTTTGTGCTTTGATTCAATGTGTTTTTTATTATGCTATGTGCTTTGATACACCCACTTATGCTCTGTGTTTCTTAGATATATATGATTGTTATATCTGATGTGTATGATGATGCTTAATGTTGATCTACTGGATCTGATCTGGGTTACTATGGTTAAGTGCTGAAATATTGTAGATCTGAGTGTACACCGCAGTGCTCTGTGCTATCTGCGAAGTATAATAAGGGTTGAATATTGACGAATGATTGATGATAAGTGCTATGTAAATGATATAATCACAGATCTGTGTCCTAGCTAAGGTTGCAGACACTTGAGTCTTGCAACCACCCCTACCTCTACCTCGGGTGAGACTTCATCTGCTTCGCAAGTGTTGTCGAAAGGGCCTGTAGTTAGGGATTTGTTGGTGCACTCTTGAGTTTTGAACCCTGGGTCTGCCCCTATGCCAACAAGATCAAAGTAAATTTCTCAAGTTAAATAAGAAAGGAAAAAGAAAAGTAACTTTTGGAGATAACATGTCAGCCAAGATACTGGGAAAAGGTACTGCTAGTTTAGGAAATAATAAAACCAAAAAAAAAGATGTACTTCTGGTAGAAAATATCAAATCTAATATTCTAAGTGTAATTTAGACATGTGATCAAGGTCACGTACTTACTTTTGATTCTCATAAATGTGAGATCATAAAAAAGGACATTGGAAAGCTAGTGGCAGTTGCACCAAGAACAACTAGGAATGTGTACATCCTTAATATAGATGAAAAATAAAAATGTTGTTTAATCCAAGTAGATGAAATTTGGCTATGTCATAGAAGGTTGGGACATTCAATCTTTGACAACTTGATCAAATCCAATGAGAAGAAGGAATTTAGGGACCTGCCAAAAGTGATTAATCCTTCAGACTCTATTTGTAAACATTGTCAAATAGGAAAGAAAACAAGAGTTAGGTTCAAAACAAAAGAGAATTCCACAACAAAATCATTAGAGCTCCTTCACACAAATCTATGTGGACCAACCAGAACCAAAATTACTTATGGTGAACAATATTTTATGTTAATTGTTGATGATTACACAAGATTGACTTGGTTATCCTTTCTAAAAGAAAAATCAGAAGCCTTCGAGAAATTTAAAATATACAAAGACCTTGTAGAAAATGAAATAGATCTCAAAATTAAATGTCTGAGATTATACAATGGAGGAGAATTCACCTCTAAAGTGTTCATTCAATTCTGTGAAAATCATGGTATCAAAAGATAGTTTTCATCTCCCAAGACTCCTCAACAAAATGGAGTGGTAAAAAGGAAAAACATAATAGTTCAAGAAGATACAAGAACCATTCTAAATGAATCCAAGTTTCCAGAAAAACTTCGGAGATATGCAATCTACACAACAATCCACATACTTAATAGAGCTCAGTCAAGACCTAACCATGAAAAAAACCCTTATGACCTATGGTTTGGCAGTCCAACATATGTAAAACTCTTTAGAACTTTTGGAAGTAAATGTTACATAAATAATGATGAAGATAACCTATAAAAGTTTGATCCAAGATTTGATGAAGGAATATTCTTAGGATATTCATCCAATAAGAAATCATACAGATGTTATAATCTTATACTACTAAATATAGTGTAAAGTGCCAATGTAAATATAGATGATCTAAAAAAGAGAATATCCCAAGGCATTGATAAAAAATATCAAAAAAAAGATGATGATGAAAAATATCAGCAAGAAGATGATAATAATGAAACATAAGAAAACGAATCACATACTGATGAAGAAGACAATGAAGAAAATCCCTTGCCAAGAGCTCCATCAAAAAGAGTTCAAAAGAATCATCCTGAAAGCCAGATTATTGGAGATAAAAGTGCATGAGTGGAAACAAGAAGGAAACTCGCTTTTGACTCAGAACAAGCAATGTTATCCCTAATAGAACCTAATTTAGTTAAAGAAGCTATCAAAATTAAAGTTTGGATAAAATCAATGAATGAAGAACTAGAGCAAATAGAGAAGAACCAGACATGGGAACTAGTTCCAAGACCCAAGGAAAATAATGTGATAGGAATCAAGTGGATATTCAATAACAAACTAAATGAAAATGGGGAGATTATAAAGAACAAATCCAGATTGGTTT
>JASDQU010207099.1:11889-25659 GCA_032191745.1 Picea mariana
AATGTAGATTTCCAAAATATGATAAAAGGATAAATATCCCCAATAATAAAAAAGTATGGAAGAAAAATAAAACAGAGTGCAATGTATTCTTATATGCAGAGATCAAGGATGTTAGTGGTATATAGATAGTGGATGTTCCAAACACATGACTGGAGATCTGTTGGCCCTTGACTAAATTTCGAGGAACACTTGGTCATATT
The DNA here is from genome assembly GCA_032191745.1 of Picea mariana. Lineage (NCBI taxonomy): Eukaryota > Viridiplantae > Streptophyta > Pinopsida > Pinales > Pinaceae > Picea > Picea mariana. The sequence continues at coordinate 12,090 of JASDQU010207099.1, forward strand.
TGACTGTTTTTGGACTTCGACAACTTGTCAAAGATGGAGCGCCAGGCAAAGCAGAGATCACGGTATCTCAATCCACTTTTGGGCCCTTTTAGGGTTTTGGGTTAATGTAATGGGAAAGGGATGTCGGCGCGTGGGTTTACCCACGCTTAGGACCACTTTTGTAATGTATAAATAGAAGGATAGGCAATGTAAGAAGTAGTAGATGTGATTTCTTAGTGCAATTAGTAGTGCATCTATGTGATGTTGAATAAGTGCTCTGTGTGAGTTGTGTAAGGCTTGCAAGGCTAAGTGCAAGTTACTGTGAGGTTGCTATAGAAAGTTAAGAGCTACAATGCAAGGAAGAAGGATCTAGCGAGCTGCGCAGATCTTCTGTCCTATGCGAAGAAGGGTTTTTGGAGGCTTTGTGCTTGTAACATATTGAAGACAATAATAAAGAAGAAGATCTTGTGGACGTTTCCCTAGGGTGGGGGTGAACCACGTAAATCTTTGTTTTATTCTCTGTTCTTTTATTCAATGTGTTTTTTCTTATGCTATGTGCTTTGATACACCCACTTATTCTTTTTGCTTCTTATATATATATGATTGTTAGATATGATTTGTATGAGGATGCTTAGTGCTGATCTACTAGATATGATATGGGTTACTATGGTTAAGTGTTGAAATATTGTAGATCTGAGTGTACACGATGATGCTCTATGATGTCTGCGAAGTATAATAAAGGTTGAATATTGACGAATGATCGATACTAAGTGATCTGTAAATGATATAATCATAGATCTGTGTCCCATCTAAGGTTGTAGACACCTGAGTCTTGCAACCACCCCTGCCTTTACCTCGGGTGAGACTTCATATGCTTTGTAGGTGTTGCCAAAAGGGCTAGTAGTTAGGGCTTTGTTGGTGCACTCTTGAGCGTTGAACCCTGGGTCTGCCCCTATGCCAACAAATGGTTATGTTACCAAGACCTGAAACTGTGATTGTTGGGAACTGAGGAAGAATAAACTTTGTGCAAACGAAAGCTCTGTGTGTAGATCTGTTTCCCTAGTGCACAGCTTTTTACTCAACCTATGAAGCTTTGTGCCAGGAATAAGGTCAGATCTTAAGAAAGGAAGATCAGATCTGAAGAAAAGAAGCGAGATCTGAATGCTCTGTGCTCTAAGAAAATTAAAAGTGGAAATTTCTGAAAGAAGGAGGTCAGATATGCAAAAAAGAGGTAAGATCTGTAAGCTCTATGCTCTAATAAAGGTAAGAATAGTCAAAATTTCTTATATCTAGAAGCTTTGTGCTATGTAGAAGTAAGATAAGTGAATTTTTTTGTTTCTAGAGCATGAATCTAGGTATGTTTGATAGATTTCATGCTAGCTTAAAAATTAGGGCATTAATAGATGAAAGAAAGTTTTATATGAATAGATATGATAAGTATAATGATAGATATGTTATACCTATGCATAGAAAGAATGTCTGAACTACCAAATGGATGCAGGATCCTAGAAAGAATTTTTTGTAGGTTAGCTATCACAATTATAGTGCGTAGTATAGAAGAGGTTGGGGATCACTTAAAAGAAAGAGAGGATTAATCCTGTGTTACAGTTGCAGAAAACTAGGCCATGTAGCTAAGGAATTCTCTGGTAGAAGACCTAGTTGTCTCTGTTGCAAAGCTAGGGACCATGAGGTATTGGATTTCCCCAGAATGATCGCTAAGCTTGAAAGGATAAATCTGAATCAAGAAGACCATAAGGAATATCCAGAAAAGGCAGAAACCCAGCAAGAATCAGAGAAAGTATTAATACAGATGAAAGAAACCCTGAAGGAACATAAAGATGTCTGATTGCTAGAGATCTTCAAAGAAAAGGAGCAAGTCGAAGAAAGAATAGGGGACTTTGACATTGAATGTATTCTTGATGAAGAAAGACAAGTGAACATTATGCCAGAAAGAAATTGGGAATCTATAGGGAAGCCTACCATGATTCCTTCATTGGGAGGAATAGGACTATTCAGAGGAAAATTGATGATGTTATGTGGAAAACTTGCTCAGATACCTATGAAAGTTAATGGAACTTCGACAAAAGAATATTTTTAGATTATCAAATTCATTGAGGACAATGCCCCATTTACTATGCTACTAAAAAAACCTTGGATTGAAAGAGATCAAGCCAGAAAGAAGGAAGAAGAAGAGGTTTTAGAACAACAGAGACAAGAGTTAAAAGATTTCATGAATAAAAGGATCGCACAGTTGATAGAAGAATAGGAGAATCGCTCAAAGGCATCTGATGCTAGAAGCCAATATGTTGAGGCCAAAGCTACACAAAAGGTTGAAATTTCTACCCCAGACAAAGAAGAAGTGATATACCTAAACCTTAGGAGAGAATCTCACCAGCACGAAATGACTATGTACAAGGAAAATAAGAATCAAAATGGGAAGAGAATCACCGAGATGAAGCTCATTGGAAAGAAGGCTAGAAAGCTAAGTAAGAATAAGGCTAAGATTGAAAAATTACAGAAGATCCCAGAGGGTACCTCGTAGCAAGACACTTTGTAGAATTGGAGCTTAGTCGGGATATCAAAACAACGACATATGCCACTTCGTCGAGGCGAAGTAATATAGCCATTGGAAGTGAATATAACCATTCGACTGCTGCTTCGAATGGGTCGAAAAGAATTTATGGCTCACAACTAGACCGTTAGACCATGCCATAACGGACATAACATAAGTTAATGCAGCCTCATACCTATTGCAAGCAGACCGTTGCTAAGTTTCCCTACTTAGTCCGTCGCACCACACACCGAGAATACTTTTTGCTAAGTGAGAATTTGAGCACAAAACCTGAGATTACTTCACCCTGTAATCATTTCCTTGTTCCCATACCGTTCACTGTAGTCTCTGAATTCATTTCACACCTGAGCTAGTTGACCCAAGCTTGTATGTTGGACGAACTCAGCACTGCTGAGAAAGTAGTTGAAGAAGTTTTGATTGAATTAATGACTGAGAGAGTCATGTCAGAGTGAGGATTATCTATAGGAGTCCAAGCATCGTCAATGAGAGGACTCCAGGCCTCCCCTTCCACTGCTTGCACCGGTCCATCCTGACCGACGAATGAGAAACGAACCAAGCACAGGGATGACATCGCAACTGCCAAGCTTATCCCATGCATTCTACCTACTTACTTACCACCTCTAAGCGGTGCCATCAATCGTGATAGTGTACCTTGAGACTTAGAGTACAACTTGATCACCTTGTACCTTCCGAAAGGGGTGCGCATAGTTCGTGCTGACCAAGATAAGCTCGCAGCACTGAAATTTAGTGATTTTAACCTTGGTTTTCGTAAAGTTTATAGCATGTTATCCCCGCATAAGTACTTAACCAGGGCCAAAGGAAAGAATTCTAAAATTGTCCCACAGTCATGGACCCAGAACCTCATGTAGTCCACACTGCCTAATGTAATGAAGATCCCGCACTTCAGCAGACACCAGGAAGTCAATGCATGCATCAAGTTGTTATTGTCCTGCTACCACAGAGGATACTTATGGTTGGACTGCCTCATCACTGTGGATTCGACCTTCATCAATCGGATCACATGACTTAGTATGCAAGGCCCTGACCCACAAGATGTTTACCCTGGAAAGACCTCAAACTGAGCAGTAGCACCGAGGATAAAAGAAACTTATGGAAATGTCGAGAATGGCATGCGAGACTACAAGGTAGCCTCTATCTAGAGTGGCACAGTGTGCCTTGCCTGTCAGATGATTGCAGGCAAGCTAGTTCGCAAGAACAGACCAACACAAGTGATTGGATTTGTAGTTGACCTCGCAGGGAAGTGCATCGAGGGACTATAGATGAACTGGGTGCAATTCCTTGTAAACTAGCTAGAGCTTGATTGTAGAGAAGTGCAAGACCAAGGGTATGAGTTCCAATTTAGTTGGTTTCTCATACTAATCACTTTCATCACCTGGGAGCTACTAGAAGGTGCCACTTTTCTAGATATCGAACCCTTTGAACCACTGGCTGTGAAGTTATGTACGTTGTGGTACTCCAATGACATGAACAAGCAGTGGCAGTCCAATGCCGTCTTCCACTCCTATTGCAACCAATTGAAGAATGAAATCCAGTCTACACTGTGCCTCACCCCAAACACACTTCATAGGTTTAGACCTTTGATAAAATTCAGTGTGGACTGCCACTTCACTTATATCACAGTGCATGCTGATGAGCACAAACAACAACTCCAGGCATACTACAAGTTGACAGAAGAAGACTTGGAGCAGATTAACAAGGAATGGTCAGTGGACCTCCTTGTTGCAGCGGACCCCGTAGAAATGTCTGACGTGGATAGCCCTAAAGATATATTGGATACACCTGGACCAAGAAAGACTAAGAAATATGATGAAGTTCAATATGTCCATAGCACATCCACAAATACTACTTCGATCTCACCTGCGCAGGGAGGTGATGGTGAAGAACTAGGTGGCATAGAAGTTGAGCAAAACAAAGGCGAGGTTACTACACCTAGAGAGGAGGAGGATCCCTCTAAGAAAAGGAATATTACCCCACGAAAGCCCTCATCTCGAAAGAAAAATAAGTCTACCTAGACTACGTTTAAGACTACCCTCACACCGGATGACTTCAAATTCTTAATCACTGCACTAAATGATGCCTCACTAGAGATCGCAGAAAAGAAAGAAGCGAAGCAGGAGGAGGTATTCAACCGAATCAAGGGTGAACTTCAATAAGTGCAGTAGGCACTCTAGTCCAACTGAGTAGTTTCTACTGTTCCCTTGACAATTGGAACAATAGGAACAGGCGATGAGCCCACCCAATTACACTAGATCACTGATAAAGTCAAAGCTCACCTTCGACGAGCTCAAGAAGAAACAGTGCAAACCAACCAGAATTTGACACAAGTACAGAGCGCACTTGTAGAACAACTGAGTAAGGAGTAATGGGAAAATCTTGCCCTGCAAGCAAAGTGGGATGAGAAAAAAGCATAGTTATAGTAGAGTAAGGGCCAATTGCTAGCAGAGAAACTTGAAGTACATGAAAGGGTTCACAAAGCACTTCAATATATGATGGTCATAGAAGTGAAGATTGAAGAACGTGTCCCATAGAATGTGGCACAACTGGAAGAAGTGATCCAACAAATTCAGCAACGCATCACAAATTTGGAACTTCATACCGTTCCCGAGACTCCTCAATAAATAAGATATCTAAGGGAGGCAATTGGCCATAGCGTAGTTGGCCGATTAAAAACCTTCACCTTGGAATAAAAGTAGTTGAGCGCTAGAAGCACCCAGACTTATGAGAACCTCACAAAGAATCTAGAGTTGCAAGCATTGGAGGCACAACTCCAAGAAGCAAAGCAACACACAAATATGATACAGGTGCAGCTGAAGGCCTTGACCCCAATCAAAAGAATGAAGATATTTTCATAACAATGTATCGCCCAAAAAAAGGTACACACGCTGCAAAGTAAAGTGATGGAAGTCTCCCAACAACTTCAACCAATCCAAGAAAAGGCATGCCAACTGTTCACTGAAATTGAAATCCAGGGAGTCGAGCTTGAACAGGTTGTGATCAACATAGAACAATTCCTGGAAGGGCCAGTAAATGGTGCAGTGATCCAGGAATTCACTGAGCAAGAGGTTTTCTCACTTCAGCAAGTCAAAGTAGCTCGAGCCAAGCTCGAGGAATTTGAGGCGAAATTGATCAGACCAGAGTGACTCGGGACAAGTCATAGGCGATTGTTGGGGGGATGTTGTCCCTTGACCAAGTTTTGAGGAACACTTGGTCATATTTGACCATTTTTGGACTTTGAAATCCTGTCAAATATGGAGCACTAAGAGAAGTAGATATCACAGGATCTCTGTCCACTTTTGGTCCCTTTTAGGGTTTTGGGTTAATGTAATGGGAAAGGGATGTCGTCCCATGGGTTTACCTATACTTAAGCCCACTTTTGTAATGTATAAATAGAAGGATAGGCAATGTAAGAAGTAGTATATGTGATTTCTTAGTGCAATTAGTAGTGAATCTATGTGATGTTGAATAAGTGCTATGTGCGAGCTATGTAAGGCTTGCAAGGCTAAGTGCAAGTTACTATGAGGTTGCTATAGAAAGTTAAGTGTTGTAATGCAAGAAAGAAGGATCTAGCGAGTTGCGTAGATCTTCTGTCCTATGTGAAGAATGGTTTTTGGAGGCTTTGTTCTTGTAACAGATTGAAGATGATAATAAAGAAGAAGATCTTGTGGACATAGCCCCAGGGTGGGGGTGAACCATGTAAATCTATGTGTTATTCTTTGTGCTTTGATTCAATGTGTTTTTGCTTATGCTATGTGCTTTGATACACCCACTTATGCTCTGTGCTTCTTAGATATATATGATTGTTATATCTGATGTGTATGATGATGCTTAATGTTGATCTACTGGATCTGATCTGGGTTACTATGGTTAAGTGCTAAAATATTGTAGATCTGAGTGTACACCGCGGTGCTCTGTGCTATCTGTGAAGTATAATAAGGGTTTAATATTGAAGAATTATTGATGATAAGTGCTATGTAAATGATATAATCATAGATCTGTGTCCCAGCTAAGGTTGCAGACACCTGAGTCTTGCAACCACCCCTACCTCTACCTCGGGTGAGACTTCATCTGCTTCGCAAGTGTTGTCGAAAGGGCCTGTAGTTAGGGATTTTTTGGTGCACTCTTGAGTGTTGAACCCTGGGTCTGCCCCTGTGCCAACAAGATCAAAGTAAATTTCTCAAGTTAAATAAGAAAGGAAAAAGAAAAGTAACTTTTGGAGATAACATGTCAGCCAAGATACTGGGAAAAGGTACTGCTAGTTTAGGAACTAATAAAACCAAAAAAGAAGATGTACTTCTAGTAGAAAATATCAAACCTAATCTGCTAAGTGTAATTTAGACATGTGATCAAGGTCATGTACTTACTTTTGATTCTCATAAATGTGAGATCATAAAAAAGGACATTGGAAGGCTAGTGGCAGTTGCACCAAGAACAACTAGGAATGTGTACATCCTTAATATAGATGAAAAATAAAAATGTTGTTTAATCCAAGTAGATGAAATTTGTCTATGTCATAGAAGGTTGGGACATTCAATCTTTGACAACTTGATCAAATCCAATGAGAAGAAGGAATTTATGGACCTGCCAAAAGTGATTAATCCTTCAGATTCTATTTGTAAACATTGTCAAATAGGAAAGAAAACAAGAGTTAGGTTCAAAACAAAAGAGAATTCCACAACAAAATCATTAGAGCTCCTTCACACAGATCTATGTGGACCAACCAGAACCAAAATTACTTATGGTGAACAATATTTTATGTTAGTTGTTGATGATTACACAAGATTGACCTGGTTATTCTTTCTAAAAGAAAAATCAGAAGCCTTCGAGAAATTTAAAATATACAAAGACCTTGTAGAAAATGAAATAGATCTCAAAATTAAATGTCTGAGATTAGACAATGGAGGAGAATTCACCTCTAAAGTGTTCATTCAATTCTGTGAAAATCATGGTATCAAAAGATAGTTTTCATCTCCCAAGACTCCTCAACAAAATGGAGTGGTAAAAAGGAAAAACATAATAGTTCAAGAAAATACAAGAACCATTCTAAATGAATCCAAGTTTCCAGAAAAACTTTGGAGATATGCAATCTACACAACAATCCACATACTTAATAGAGCTCAGTCGAGACCTAACCATGAAAAAAACCCTTATGACCTATGGTTTGGAAGTCCAACATATGTAAAACTCTTTAGAACTTTTGGAAGTAAATGTTACATAAATAATGATGAAGATAACCTAGAAAAGTTTGATCAAAGATTTGATGAAGGAATATTCTTAGGATATTCATCCAATAAGAAATCATACAGATGTTATAATCGTATACTACTAAATATAGTGTAAAGTGCCAATGTAAATATAGATGATCTAAAAAAGAGAATATCCCAAGGCATTGATAAAAAATATCAAAAAGAAGATGATGATGAAAAATATCAGCAAGAAGATGATAATAATGAAACATAAGAAAATGAACCACATATTGATGAAGAAGACAATGAATAAAATCCCTTGCCAAGAGCTCCATCAAAAAGAGTTCAAAAGAATCATCCTGAAAGCCAGATTATTGGAGATAAAAGTGCATGAGTGGAAACAAGAAGGAAACTCACTTTTGACTCAGAACAAGCAATGTTATCCCTAATATAACCTAATTTAGTTAAAGAATCTATCAAAAGTAAAGTTTGGATAAAATCAATGAATGAAGAACTAGAGCAAATAGAGAAGAATCAGACATGGGAACTAGTTCCAAGACCCAAGGAAAAGAATGTGATAGGAATCAAGTGGATATTCAATAACAAACTAAATGAAAATGGAGAGATTATAAAGAACAAATCTAGATTGGTTTGCAAAGGATATTCCCAAGTAGAAGACATTTATTTTGAAGAGACTTTCACTCCAGTAGCAAGACTTGAGGCCATCAGAATGTTCCTAGCATTTGTGTGCTTCAGAAATTTCAAAGTCTATCAGATGAATGTCAAATCAACATTCCTTAATGGAACACTAGAAGAAAAAGTCTATGTTGAGAAACCAAAAGGATTGATGTTAACAAAAAATCAGGACTATGTGTGCAAGCTAAAAAAGGATATGTGTGGTCCTAAAGAAGCCCCCGGGGCATGGTTCTCATGGCTTGATCAGTACCTACAAAAACAAGGATATAAGAGAGGGACTACTGATAGAAACTTATACATCAAAATTGAGGATCAAAACATGATTTTTGTGGTAGTATATGTAGATGACATCATATTTGGAATTAATCTTACTACACTAAGAAAAAACTTTGCAACCAAAATACAAGAAGAATTTGAAATGTTTGTGTTGGGAGAACTATCCTTTTTCTTAGGTTTACAAGTAAATCAAACATAAAATGGTATACTCATTTCCCAAGACAAATATGTCAAGGAAATGGTAAATAAATTACAAATGGAGTACAATACACCTACGAGTACTCCCATGGTCACTGGATGTAAACTAATCCTAGAAGATGATTCACCAAAAGTGGACCAAACGATGTACAAATCAATGATTAGAAGTTTTCTCTATTCATCAACAACAAGACTTGATATCGTACAACATGTAGGACTCATGGGGAGAATCCAATCTACACCTAAAGAAACTCATTTAAAATAAGTAAAGAGAATATTCATATATCTTAAAGGAACATTAGAACTTGGATTATGGTATCCAAAAGATAAAGACTTCAATCTAACTACATACATTGATGCAAATTGGGTCAGTAGTATAGATGATAGGAAAAGAACCAGTGGAGGAGAGTTTTTTCTAGGAAAATGTCTGGTAGCATGGCTAAGCAAGAAGAAAACATTCACATCACTATCTTCAACAGAGGCATAATACATTTTTGCTACATTTTGTTGCACACAATTTATTTGGATGAAGTAAACATTAGAAGATTTACAAATAAGATATGATAATCCCAACACTATTAATTGTGATAACACTAGTGCCATAATCATATATAAAAATCCAGTAATGCATTCTAAAACCAAACACATCCCAATTAAATAAAATTTCCTAAGAGATCAGGTTATGCAAAAAAATAGTTAAAATAGTGCATGTAGACACCAAAGAAGAGATTGCAGAAATTTTCACAAAACCTTTTCCCAAGAGTACTTTTGAAAATATTCAACAGAAATTATGATTAATTCAAAAACCTCATTAAAAAACATAAAATCGTATCAAAAGGGGCACATGGTCAGGGGGAGCATTGCCATGGGGGGAGCGAAAAAAGATCCCCTCTACCATTGCTGTCAAAAGGGGAGGAAATTGATAAGAGCGGAAATTGCAAAAAGAAAAAGGTTTCCATCAATGCCAAAGGGGGAGAATGTTGGATATGGTGTTATGGTGTTGGCATTGATGTCAAAGAGGGCCAAAATGATCAATGTTGATTATGACATTGATTTCAAGAAGATAAATATGGTATTATAATTATATGTCTTTGAGATCCTAAAAGCCCAGGAGAAATAACATAGTAAGTTATGCAAAAGACATAGCACGAGGTGTAGAGGAATCTACCTAAAGCTCGGGAGAGGCAGCATATTAATTAAAACGTTTAGAAAATGCTATACTTATTTATCTTCCATTTTCATCTTGTAGTGTTGCTCAAATTTTTCTCTATTGATCATCCTTGGATTGATATGTTCGAGGATATTTGAGCTAATGCACCTTAATTTTTTATTTTAAATAAATACTAAAAATAGCTTGTTTCGATGTTTGAAGTTTGGGCCATGTATATATCCATGTTTAGATGAACACCATTGAATTTTTTAAGGAGGATAAGTGTGCAGTTTGCACTAGTTTAAGAGTGTATCATTGGCCTTTCAAAGGAATATAGGTATGCATATTTCTATAGAAATGAATCTCAAGAAAGATTGTATCAGATTCTCCACAATGTAAATCAATCCTTCCAACTTACATATTGGATCCAATTTTTCAATAATTTTTTAATAAATAATAATTTTCATTTTTCCACTCCAACTTGCATTTTCACACTTTCAATTTTATCATTTCCACTTCAATTGAGTGTGTACACTTTCTCCTGTTCCAATTTTGTCCTCCACTTTTTTCGTTGTGGAGGTAAAGGTGTGCACAGTGGAGGTTGTATGGCCAATTTTACAATTTCTCTTCCACCACTTTTGTCATTGTGGAGGTAAAGGTTTGCATGGTGGAAGATTTAGCATATAAATGAATCTATGCTATCACACTAGGTGGGATATGGAGAAGGAATGGGCTTTCATCTATCATCATTACTCTCTAACGTTAAATTGAGGAACCCCCAGGAGAAATGGACATTAAATTAATTCAGATAGTGAAGTACATCAATTAGTTAATGCGTGAATCAATTAGTATATGTTCCACTTTTTAGTGAAATGTAGTGATGAAAGTTTGAAATTTTACAAAATTTTGAATTGAAGTTCTCAACATTCACTCATATAGGTCTTGTGAATTTTGATATGTATTTAAAAAAAAATTGGAGGGAATTTATTTTTTCAAAAATTATGAATGCCATTTTATGTATTAAATTTTCATTTAATTCAATGTTTGTCCTTATAATTTTATGAAAAAATTAATAAGTTACTTTTGTTCCCAATACTTAATTAAATGTTAAATGTACATTTTTCACTAAAAAAAAATATCAACATGATCTATGCATAATTTAGTAGTGCCCTCATATTTATTTTTTGGAAAAATACGAATTTTTAATTATTTTTGGAAGGGAACAAATTAGTAATTGAATTGCAAAGTTAAATAATGACTTTGGTTCCCAAAAATCAAAACTCAAAATAAAATTATTAGAACATGATCTACATAAAAATATAATAGTTCCCTCTCTTTTTTTTTTAGAAAAATCAAATTTAGCAATATTTTGCATAGTTGAATGACATTTTATACACTTTTGAGTTTCCAACAAATTAGTTATTTTGTTTAGGTAAAATGAAAAATAAGAAATACCCTTTTGGAGAGAAAACATGCATGGAGTGCACATAATTTTTTTATAATTATTTTGTTTTGTAGTTTCCAAGATATATATATTTTTCTAAGGGCCTTCACTACTTGAGATAAAAAAAAGTTTGTATAATTTTAAAAGAATAGAAAATAAAAATATAGTATGAAACAAAAATGAGAAAATTATATGATATTGGATAGAGGATTCAATGGAAACTCTATAGTCACCAATTCCAACACATTCCATGAAAGAGATGAAGGAATTTCATCTCCTAAAATTTGTAGCTCCATGAAAACCTATAGAAATGGATAGGGAATATTGACTTCCAATCCCTCAATTGAAGTTTATACCTTGATACAAGGATTAAGACCCCTTGATGGAGGTATTTTAAAATCCCCCATCAAGGTATACTTGTCATAAAGAGTTTAGTTTTGGTTTAAAAATTTCGAACAAGGTTTTAGCTCGATGGAGGTTGTTATTCCTTGATATGTTCTAGGTTGTAAATGGAACTATGCCAAGGATCCTTGGACCTAAAACTTGTATTTGATTTTAAATCTAATTTGTAAAAAAAAGATTAATGTGAATACTCTTACAACTCTTGAAATATTTGAGATAGGATGATTAGGAAAAATGTCAACCTAAACGGGTAATTTCCCTTTTTGTATATCAAACAAATAAAGTGTAATGAAGAATGAGTATGTGACGAAAACACATATATGTACAAATCATTTTCTTCAAATAAATCTTCTAGGCTTTTATGAAGAAAACACTCTCGGAAAATTAAAATTCAACACTTTATAAAAAACAAAATATCTCACTCTCGGAAAATTAAAATTCAACACTTTATAAAAAACAAAATATCTTAATTTATGTAGGTACATGCTTAAAACAACTTAACATATGAAACAATCAAGGATATCATAAAACATTTGCATACATTTGAGTGCAAAAAAATGAAATTGGAAGGAAATTGATCATACGCATGAAATCAATCTCAACCACATAAAGGTCGCACACACATTTACAACATATATGGAGCTAATATGTTTCTTGAATATTTTATTAATGAACATTCAAAATACATTGTCATAATGGAGGAGATGTTATTTCAATAAAGTGTTACAATGAGGGAAAATCAAATGGGATCTACATAATAATACAACAAAATCCATTGAATCCATATGGGTCTATTGTTTTCCTTTCATAATATGTCCCGTGTCTGGAGATGGGTTGATCTATGAAATTTGAGAACAAGATTCTCTTTTCCTCTTTGTTTGTTGATGATCTTTACAATGTGCCTTTTGATTCCTTTATAGTTACAATTGTATGAGAAAAAAAAATTCTTTAGACCATTTACTGATTCTTTATTCTTGAAACAACCTCTTGTTTCTTGAAGGGTTTTTTTTAGTAAAAAATTACTTTAACACATGTAAAAATTAGTAATAAAGCTACTCATGATTAGGTTGACCTGCCCAGAATAAGTCAAAGAATAAAAGGCAGTTAGAAGATTGACGAGAGCACATGATGTGAGCAAACTTTAAGGAGTCAAAGTGCACGATACAAGGATGCACAATGGAGCAACACACAAAAGGAGAAAAATAGTTATATACCATTGGAAATTTTGTCCACTTTGTAACAAGCTTAGCCCTATTTTGACGTATAAATATGTAATAGGTTTTGGGTAGAAATGGTTCGAATAATGAGAGGTTATAATGTATTGTGCATGAGTTGAGTTTTTGACTAAGTGTTTGTGTTCGTGCTCTTTTCGTCAATGTGTGAGCAAAAAGTGAGCACTTACATGCCTAGTTGGGCTCTTCTAGTCATGACAGCTGTAATGCAAAAGGTTAGAAAGAAAACAATAAAGGTATGAACAAGAATTAAACAAGAACTAAATAACAACATGAGCATGAATCTAAAAAACTAAAAACAATTGACAATGGAACAAGTTCACCAATAGATAGGCTGATCTGATTAGTGAAATCCAGAGGTACACAAAGGGGAAGGGGGACTTGGGTCCCTTCCTTCTCCAATGGAAGGCTCTTGAG
>JASDQU010207100.1:0-12339 GCA_032191745.1 Picea mariana
GAGAGTTAAACAAAATAGAAGAAGCGGAGAGGGATTATGGCTAAACTCTTATAGCACCTAAAACGTCTCCTTCTTATAAATTGTTGAGCTCACTAATCAAGGATAAACTAGGGTTTGGGGTTTCTAGGGGTGTAAACCCTCTTACTCCCTAGAACATAAACAATAGCCAAAATTTGCTTCAAGGGTATAGACACTTCTAATTCTTGAAGAAAACCTTGAGTGCTCTTAGCTAGGTGAAGAGACATTGTGAGTTATAGAGGGTGTAAATACTCTTACTCCTTCTAGCATTTTTTCCAACAAACTCTTGAATTTACCAAGAAAATCACCATACAATTGCAGAAAATTCACTTACTAGCCAAGAAATTGATGAAGAAAACCTTACCTAGGAAAGAAATATCCAACAAGACTTCACCACAATGGTCCAAGAAGATAGTGCACTGGTAGAAATCATCATCAAGCAATAAGCATGACATTTGCACAAGAAAAGAGACAACGAATCCTCCAAGATGGCCGAAATTTCAGTCCAAGAAGTATTTTCATGAGTGATGAGTTATGTTCCAAATGAAAATGACTTGTCTCTATTTATAGAGGAAAACCCAAGTCATAGTTTGTCCACATTACAATTAAATCCATAATTTTAGGCTAAAACCAAAATTGGAATGCTTAACTAGCATAGCGATTTGTTCTTTTTGCTCACATAGGCTACAAAATGGAAAAATAAGGGCATACAAGCCCATACATTTTTTCTCCAAGGTGGCACATGTGAAGATAAGCCTTCAAGGGCTAATATGTCATGCTAGGAAGGTACCAAATCATCCCCAAATCAATAAATAGTGTCGGGGTTTAAACCAACAACACCACCAAGTGCACCAAATGTGCCAAAGGTCCCCTAAAAAAAGTGATGTCATCCTACCCAAGAAGAATGTTTGGGCATAGGAGGGTGATGTCCTCTCCTCTTCATGTTTTGGATCCTTGTTCATATTCTAGGGACATCATCCAAGGTGCAATGTTCATCATCCTAGGCCTCCAATGTGTGGGGCGCATCATCCATCCAATCAACTTCCAAGCCCCTATAAAGGTTCAAGTGGCTTAGTCCCTTCGTGAATGAATTTCACCAGACAAGGTCCTACAAAGACAAACAAATACACCCTCCAAGGGTCCACAAGTCATATGAATCATGCCAAGTAAGCCACATTTAATAAAATAACCACCCAAACAAGTGCATTAAGTCCCCCTTTTTCAAATTAAATAAATTCTCTAAAACCTTATAAATTTTTCCAAATTTAGGTATGGGAGGGGTGTCATGGTGCCTTATTGGGTAGGTCATTCCCCAAGTCAAGAACGTTTCCCAAGAAGACCCTCTCTAGACCATGTAATGAGTATGAGGAGGATTGGGGGAAGTACTCTTGGGCATGGGGTTCTTGACTTGATGGGTCTAAATTCGCCCCATAACAGTAAGGGGTTACCCCAGGTAAGAAGTCCTAATCAGACCTCTCACCGTTTGGGATAGGGAAGCCATTCAGATTCTGGCCCAACAACCATTGCTGGTTTGGTTTTACCAGTTGCAGCCTGGTCCAATGATGAAGGTGAGTGATGGATGGTTATGCAAATGAAAGACGTAGATGAAGACTATGCAAATGCAGGTCTAATATATTTCTAATCTATCCTATGCTAGCTAGGAGTGAACTATAGTAACATAATGAGTTGTAATGAAACTAAACTATGCATAAACCCTAATCAGATAGTTGTCATGAAGGTGCATAGTTAGAAACACATGCATACAAGTCTATAACTAGAAAATTCTAAGTCACATTTCCGCATACATTCACAACTCATTCGCTGAGGACATGTAATATAAGAAAGAGTAACAAAATTGCAAGAAAACATATATTGCATCATAATAGTCCATAAACAAACATGCTCTTATATTCCATGCGAACAACAAAGATTCTGCTTGAAATAGTTCGCAGCAAAACAACAACACATGCGAGTCCTTCTCTCTGTCAAAAGTTGGCCTTGAGGGCTTTTTCGTATTAAATTTTTTAGCAATAGTACATGAAAACTCTAAGGAAATCTCTCCAATTTATTTGACACTGTATTCCCAAAATAATTCAGAAGTGTACAATGTTTGAAGAGCTAAAATCCTCTTCTTTGGGTATAATTTTAGTATTTAATGAGGTTCAGTGTGACCCTTGGATTCCACCTTCCTCTATGACCTTTCGTCTTCCAACATTTGTATTATTCCTTTTGTATTGATGAGAAACAAAGAAAATAGTTACAATTTGAATTTTTCTTTTAGTGTTAGTGAGTCGTCATGGATTTAGGCCATATGTGCCTTGCGCATCATGAAGACTAACCTGGGCATGGGAACATCTTCGTCATATGGGTTTGAAAATCGATCATCATGGAGTTTCTAGGTCTCCTCTTCATCCATCTTCTTGAGATTTTCTTTGTTGCTCCTCTATCACTACTACATCTTTCTTTATTTCTCCTTCATCATCTTTAGATGTAGATTGCATCACGAAAATGTTGAGCGTGACCCTCCTTCGCTCGGTACCTGACACCATTCAACAGACAATTGATGAGAGTAACTTCAAATAAAATATCAATAATAATCATTAGAACACTTATAACTAAGGCATTAAATAATTGAAATATCAAGTAAACTTCCCAGGATTCAATTCCTGGTTCGTCTGCTCATGATTGAGGCACTCCGTTCTCCTGGGATGCCAACAAGGTACCATATATTCTTCTTGAAAAATGAAGGAAATAGGTTAATAATTTATTAAAACCTACAACTAAAAATTTGTATATCTTGGAAATACATTTTCAACGGTATAAAGAACACGAAAAACGGAGACCTGAGTCAAACGTTATGGCTGATTTACAAAAGTAAGTTTTTTAGGTTTCAGAGCAGTTGATGGGAACTCCTATGAGGTGCATCGGAAGAGTTTGAATGAACTCTTTCGATTAGTGTCAGAGGCCAAGTCGTGAACTTCACCGGGGTAAGCTGGGGATAAGTTATGAACTTTGTCGAGAGAAAACTGGAGCCTATATTGGAAAATTATCCTAATGATCGTGTTGGTTCTCATTCATTTAAGCTCTCTAGGCAAATGGTCATTGCAAATTCTAAGTCTAGCTTATGTGTTTGTATCATCATCATGCGGTGTGCTAAGTTAAATCATTACACATTGATTTCGTCATTGAGAAGGCTCACATGTGTGTTAGAAATAAAGGTTTCATTCTTAACGTTATTCAATTTTATTTCCGATTGATGAGTTGAATACAAGGTTGGATCAAATGGTAGGTTTTTGGATCTAGATTAAAATGTGAGTTCAATGTGGAAAGATTAAAAGTGAGAAGATTATTTTTTAAAATTTAAAAGTTTAAAGGATGAGGGGTTTGGTGGTCTCCCATTGACCAATATTAGGTTCAAAAGTTGTTTGAAAACATGTTAATATCCTCTTGAAACAAGTTTATGAAGAGGGAGGGTGGTGGTGGTGGTTATGCCTCCTCCCTTAACATCTTTCCACGTTGTAAAATGGGAGAGGGGCGTGAACCATACCCCCTCCACACTATCACCTTATGTTTATCATTTAAAAACCCAAATAAACAAGATAGCCCGAACTTACAAGTTGACATAAAGGATAGTTATGAATCCACGCGAACCCAACAAGGCTGCGTGGCAGCATAGTCCCTGCTAATGAGGTTAGAAAGCACATTGTGGAAGATGGGGTCGAATTGTAAATGACAAATGTTGTGTGCAAGATGTATATCACAGAACATGGGGCAAAAGTAAATGACACTTGGCATGTAGAGCACCATTTATTTTTTGAAAGTATATAACAAACTACAAATTTGTTGACACTGGAAAAAAAATTTGGAAGTCTAAATGCATTTTCCATATGGACTGGCAAAAAATAAAAATGTATGAAGACATAAATTTAAAAGGAGATAATAAAACAATTTTATTTTAAATATGTAAAAAAATAAAAGTTTGGTACATAGTACTGGAAATTTTGAAATGTATATGAGGGAAATGTTGTGTGCAACATGTATATCATGGAACATGGGGCATAAGTAAATGACGCTTGGCATGTAAAGAACCATTTATTTTGAAATATATAAAAAAATAAAAGTCTGTTACATATAAAAATTTAAATGCATTTGTGAACATAGGGCATAAGTAAATGACGCTTGGCATGTAGAGCACTATTTATTTTGAAATATATATAAAAATAAAGTCTGTTACATATAAAAATTTAAATGCATTTGTCATAGAGACTGGTGAAAGATAAAAATGTATGAAGACATAAATTTAAAAGGAGATAAGAAAACAATTTTATTTGAAGTATGTCAAAAAGTAAAAGTTTGTTACATACTACTGGAAATTTTGAAATATACAAAAAAATTAAAGCCCGTTACATTAAAGGCAACGGTGATGGCGAATTGCAACGAAGCATTGTACATTTCGTGAACCCGCCAACCCGCGAAACTGATTCCAAGAAATACCTAAGTATGGAAAGCGGTCAGGCGGGTTACAAATGAGAAAGGGCAGAGGATATACCCAGGAGATGTGAAGGGCTGATGGTCATATTGCATCTCAGTGACATATATCGACCATCAATTTGTATGTCGTGGAATTTCGGGTGCTGTTTGTGCGTAGGGGAACAACAGAAGCACAATGGCGAGAGGGAAATTTCTATATTGCTAAACTTCGGGTTTTGTCTATAAAAGCACGAGACATTGGGAGAAAGGACCAAGTAAATAGAAAGCGAAAGCATACGAGATGAAGGGGGGTTTGTTTGCTAATGTGTAAATCGTGGAATTCTGGGTTCTAGTTGCACATGGCGTAACAATGGAAATGCAATGTTAAACCCGCCTATGTAGAAACCTGCGATTCAAAAAGGGAAAGCAGAGAGAAGAGAAACTATAATTTTTTCTGAAAAATGAGTAATACACAGTAAATATGTACTACAAAGTATGAACATGAGATGGTATATAGCATGTAGGATCCCGCATTCCATACTTAGCCACTTTTTGGATTGCAGGTTCTAGGATTGGCAGGCTCTAAATTGGGCATCCATTGTTCTGTGGCCTACAAATAACATCCAGAATTCCGCGATATACAAATTGGCCAGCGGACCTGCGGGTTAGGTCGGTCAACATTGCACTCCTTTTGTTTCGTGTCATACAAACAGTACTCGGAGTTCCACGATATACAATTTGACAGACGGACTCCAGGGTTGGCAGCCTCAAGAGTGAGATTGTTTACGGATGCTAATCCCTATTAACTATTTAACATTATCTAAAAACATTATTTTGAATACTAAATTATTTATATTAAATATTGATATTCTACAATTTAATTAGACAAGGAGGTTTGTACAATATGAAATGGGGAAGCGATCGGTCGGTCAGGCTGGTGATATAAAAGTAAGTGAAATTTGAATACGTGGCCTGGTTCCCGCATTCCATACTTAAGCCAATCTTTGGATCGTGGGTTCTCGGGCTGGCGGGCTCAAAACTAGGCCTCTATTGTTATGTGAGCTACAAATAGCACCCAAGACTTTTGTGATATACAAATTGATAGGCAGACTTGCGGGCTGGCTCGCTCAACATTGCATTTCTATTGTTCTGTGTCGTTCAAATAGCGCTTGGAGTTCCACCATATACAAATTCACAGATGGACTCTAGGGCTGCCGGGCTCAACCTTGCGATTGTTTACGGATGGTGATCCCTATCAACTATCTAACACTACCTAAAAAAAATATTTTGAATACTAAAGTATTAATATTAAATATTGACATTATACAATTTAATTACATAAAATTATAAAAGGATGTGAAATATATTATTTCAAAGAAAAACCCGCGTATTCGGAAACTTGCGTTCCAAAATTTTTGTATAATATGAAACATGCGAGAGGTCGGTCGGGCTGTTGATATAAAAATGGGTGGAAATCTGAACATGTGTATCCGTCAAGTTCCACACCTAGAAAATTTCGCAAGAAATGATTTATACACATCAAATATGTACTTTTATAAAGTATGGGCATGAGATTTTATAGAGCATGTACGCAGTCCTCATTCCATACTTAGCCACTTTTTCGATCGCGGGTTCTCGGTTGGCGGGCTCAAAATTGGGCCTCTGTTGTTCTGTGCCCTACAAATAGCACCCAAAGTTCCGCGATATACAAATTGACAAGCAGACTTGCAGACTATTTCAATTTTAAGGGCCCCACGTTGATGTGATAGCACAATTGGACTTGGACCAATTATATTCGTTTCTTATAATATCAAATGGAGAAGCGGTTAGTCGGGCTGGTGAATTAAAAGTAATTGAAATCTGAAGTCGTGAATCCGCCAACTTCCGTAGCTAGAAGTTTTCCGAAAAATGAGTAACACATATAAGTTTGTACTCTTATAAGGTATGGACAAGAGGTTTTTATAGAGCTTGCACGGATCCCACATTCCATACTTGGCCACTTTTTCGATCGCGGGTTCTCGATCTGGCAGGCTTAAAACTGGGCCTCTATTGGTCTATATCCTACAAATAGCACCCAAAATCCCACGATATACAAATTGATAGGCGAACTTGCAGACTGGCTCGGTCAACATTGCAGCTCTATTGTTCTGTGTCTTCTAAACAACATTAAGAGGAAACGAGTAATACATACTAAAGATGTACTTCTAAAAACCATGGACATGAGATTTTATAGAGCATGTACGAATCCCTCATTCCATACTAAGGCACTATTTGGATCATGGGTTCTCGGGCTAGCGGGGTCAAAATTGGGCCTCTGTTGTTCCGTTCCCTACAAATAGCACCCAAATTTCCGCGATATACAAATTGACAAGCAGACTTGCAAGCTATTTGAATTTTAAGGGCCTTGTGTTGATGTGATAGCACAATTGGACTTGGGCCAGTTTATATTCGTTTATTACAATATCAGATGAGGAAGCGGTCAGTCGGGCTGGTGATATAAATGTAAGTGAAATCTGAAGTCATGAATTTGCCAACTTCTGCACCTGGAAGTTTTCCGAAAAACGAGTAATACATAGCTAGAATGTACTCTTATAAAGTATGGACATGGAATTTGTATAGATCATGTATGGATCCTGCATTCAATACTTGGCCATTTTTGGATCGCGGGTTCTCGGGCTGGCGTGGTGAAAATTGGGCCTCTATTGTTCTGCGCCCTACAAATAGCACCCACAATTCCGCGATATACAAATTGACAAGCGGACCTGCGGGCTGGCTGGCTCAACATTGCACTTCTATTGTTCTGTCTCCTCCAAACAACACTCGAACTTCCACGATATACAAATTGATAGATGGACTCCAGGACTGGCGGGTTCAAGATTGCCATTGTTTACGGATGGTAATCCCTATCAACTATCTAACGTGATCTAAAAACATTATTTTCAATACTAAATTATTAATATTAAATATTGATATTGCATAATGTAATTAGACAACAAAGTTTGTACAATCTGGTCGGGCTAGTGATATAAAAGTAAGTGGAAATATGAACACGTGCATCCGCCAACTTCCAGACCTAGAAAATTTCCGACAAATGAGCAATACATAGTAAACATGTACTTTTATAAAGTATGGACATGATATTTCATAGAGCATGTACAGATCCATAATTCCATAGTTAGCCACATTTTGGATCGTGGATTCTCGGGCTGGCGGGCTCAAAATTGAGCCTCTATTGTTCTGTGTCCTACAAATAGCACCTATAATTCCACGATATACCAATTGACAGGCGAACTTGTGAGCTCTCTGGCTCAACATTGACTTCTATTGTCCTGTGTCCTCCAAACAACACTTGGAGTTCCGCCACATACAAATTGACAGAAGGACTCTAGGACTGGAGGGCTCAAGATTGCGATTATTTACGAATGCTCATCCTATCTAACATTATCTAAAAACATTATTTTCAAATACTAAATTATTAATATTAAATATTGGTATTGTACACTTGAATTACATAAAATTACCAAAGGATGTTAAATAACTTATTTTAAAAAAAATGAAGGAAACAAAAGAAAGTTTTTTAAAATTCTATCACCGCAAGAATAACAGGGACCAATTTGAATTTTAAGGGCCTCTTGTTGATATCATAGCACAATTGCAGTTCACACAGTATATATTCATTGATTTCAAATTTTTCCAAGAGAATCATTTTACCAAGTTCATCGATCAATTGCAACTGCTAAAACAAGCCACATACTACATTTGCGCCACAACGCCATAGAAATTATCAAGCAGATTTGTGGGCTAGCTGGCTAAAAATATTCAATTCTATTGTTCCCTGTTCTCCAAACAACAGTCAGAGTTCCACGATATACAAATTGACAGACGAAGCACACAACCAAGAACCAACTAAACTTCAAACAGGTCGCAAGAAAGTTCCCACAAGGTTCCATAAAACAGGACGCATCGACCTTTGCACCAAATAATTTGATATACAAAGAAAATACGTAGCCGCATTCGTTTTCTCTTGCATATGGTATATTTTCCCAGTAGAAAATAACTGGGGCCATGGGATATATGGGGTTTGTTGCCATGCTTCCCATTTTTTGGACCGAACAATCTTATGCGCATGCAATTCCAACTAATCGAGTCCGACGAACATTCATCTGGATGTTGAAGAAATATTACAGAGACACATGAGGTATTTTCGTTTCCTGCCAAAGTTTGATATATATATTTTTTCCCTTCTTCATTCGATATGCAAAATTGTTTTGTCCTCATTTAAGGTGAATTTGCTGTGTATTCGAAGGTCCCACAACATGTAGACACTGCTTGACTTTTTCTGCAGATACGTTTCATACAACAACTCCACCTGCTTAGGAAGCACATTTTGTAACAGAGGCTGCCTAACTGTACAATGCATGATTTTATTGCCCACGGTTTAGATGACAACATTGATGCACTGTCCATATATATATGGACATTTTTCACCGCATCACAGACAATCAATCGTATCATCAGTTATCAAAGCAGAGGTAGTAGCATGAGAGTTGCATTTTGCACATACAGGTTCAAAGGGGGTCGAGTACACATTGAATGCAACTAAAACACCTTCAACCTAGGAACGCGAGCATACAAATTAATACATTGAACAATATAATACACAACTGCACCCCCCCTCCCCTTAAAAAATAAAATAAAATAAAATAGGCCACAAAAATTTATTGAAGGATATTTCTATATGTAAAGTGAGGATGATTTTGTGGATGTATACGCACAACAGTTGTAGAGCTAGCTATTTTCTTCAGATCCTGTACTATATCTACTCGCAACTCTGTTACAAACATTGCCTGGGTTGTCCGAAAGATCCTTTCTCTAACATCCCTTTTCTTTGTTATATTTTTGAAGAGCATAAGTGGAATTTTCCCTTTATGCAATTGCTCCTCCATTGACGAAAACAAATTTGAATATGTATCGAACAATTGCAGTTGCAACATGGAACAGTGCAATATTTGTGTAACTTACCCGAGATACATTCACATGCGAAAGTAAAGGATAAAACTGAATATGAAAAGCGGTACTAGTGTGTTGTCGTTTTCTGACTCTCCATCCTTTATATGGAGAATGTGTTGTGAGCCAAGTTTTCTCTCCAGTGTGACAACTGCTCCAATTGTTTCGATCGGGTAAATATCAGTGCTTTGTGCAAGCTGGTTGATAGTCGAGTTTGGGACGAAACGATATTCAGAACAAAAAACAATTTTTTTTTCCACAATTCTTGTTTTGTCGAGCAAAATAATTCGATCACAATCACCACGGCCATATATTGTTTTGGGAAATTTATTAAAATTTGTAATGGATATCCCATTACCTGACAATATATTTTCTGCATGTTTTTGGACAAGTTGTGGAGGAATAGTCAGTGTCACTGTCATCATGGCCTCCTTGTCTGTCATGTCAGCACACATAATGGATCTAGTTTTGTTTGTCGTGTCCAAGTAGGTGCTATAGACGACCATTATGTCCCCAACGAACACTTTTCCAGTTTGACGGCTGTTCAAGCCCTCTATTGATAGTACTGTGGATATTACAACTCTACACATGGTGACAATTTTTGAACAGGAAAACTAAAGTGAATGGTAGTGTGCATTTTTTTTTTTGTATTCTTCTTTCATGAGCATAAATCTACAAGTACACACATAGCTTCGATGAACTATGAAGCCATATTTTTGCAACCACACCTCTTAGTCAGCGGAACATGCAACACGTTCGACGTCTCGCTTGTACTTGTTGACACTTCTTGTGAACTGCAAACCATGTATTGCAGATGACATCAACATATTCACCATGTCATAGATGAATATATAGTCGAGGATACCTATTTGGTAAACATAGTAAGAGCATAGTGTATGCATCTTTACCTTTGGCCTTGTCGGTTTGCTGATGTCTGGGATGACTGACTGCTCATGCCCATGTCACTAGTCCAACTTTTTCTGATGCAAGCATGTGCAGATGAACATCAGGACTAAACAAGCATATGCATTGTATACTGTTCGTCAGAGGGACTAAATAACTGTAAAATTGTATGCATCTGATTTTTTTTAACTAGAAAAATGTTTAACAGTAAACAGGGCATGAGGGTGGGGCACCACGGCCAATTTGGAGCAATCTTCAAGCTGTCAGCCTGGCACCCGCAATCGACAAAGTGGGTAACTATGGAATAAGGTAGAAGCATGACCATAGATGTGGAACCGTTAGTCCGCCAACTGGCGCACCAAGACATTTTCGGAAAGAACACCAAGTAGATGAATTAGAAAACAAAAGGGATAATAGAAAATCGAAAAAGTAGAAATAGGGAGGGAATAAAGGCCCACTGCTGCCAAGCCATCGTTTTCAAGTCTAATATTACATGCCCTCACCCGGTTTTGTATATTTAATTTACCAGCACAGTCGATAAACCTTTTAGAATATTGTACCACAGAACCTGCTGTTGCACAAAACAATTCATCTTCATGTCCAAGCAACTTGTTTTTTCCAAGGCAACAACGCCGAATATGCAATGCACATGAAGGCAAGTTAGTATGAAGACAAACATCTAAAAAAAAGAGAAACAAGTCTATTTACCCGCCAAAGAGCCCAACGTCCTCTCCAAACATTCTGTTTGTTTAAATGCAACAATGCAGCGAAAACACAATGAACATGAAATAGGTTAGTATGCAAGAAGGCATGTATTCAAGATAACTTATAACGAAGACATACATGTGAAAGAAAGGGAAACATGGTTATTTACCCACGAAAGAGCCCATCGTTATCTCCAGCCACTCTGTTTGTTTAAATGTAGCAATGCAGCGAAAACACAACAGACATGAAGCATGTTACTATGCAGGAAGGCATGTAATGAACATAAGTTACCATGTAGGAAGGCACACAACATGTACATATAATAAACTAAGTGAACACATATACAAACAATAAATGAAATACAAAACAACACAATATGAAATAACAATACAAGCATGCACCTTTCTATATGCTCTTCAACCGATGCAGTCAAGACTCCATCGTTTTCTCCAGCTATTCTGTTTGTTTGAGTGTGGGAACGCAAGAAATACAATGAACATGAATGGAAGCTAGTATGCACCGTAGAAGAAGAAATATGTACATACAATAAAAGATACTGAACGAATAGTCTAGAAGATAGGCAGAAACATGAACCTTTGCGCTTCTCCATCCATAGCTATAAACATGTACTTTTTTTTGCCCTCCCAAAATATATTACAAGCCACAAAATATCACGAAATTGCATGGCCATAGCTAAATGATTTGTGGTTTTCTATGAAAAATTATCCAGATATGATTCCACCAATGGAAATACATGTTCTTTATCCTCTACACAGACTGTTGTGCCCACAATACAAGTTTTTTTTTTTCGTGGAAAACTACCCATACATGCTTCCATATATCGAAATATAATCTTGCAGAATCTTTGTTGTACATACCATATCTCAAGCACAATACTAATTGTATCGTGCGCACACCAGTCTATGTAGAGGAGAAAGAACATGTAATGTCATATGGGCACATCTGACCATACATGGTTTATAAATGTAGGCTGCATATGCTTTATTGTAACAAAAAAACAACGGATATTGGAATTTCACATGTAACCCTCGAACAATTTTGCGTGCAACTATTTTCTTTCATGCCAGCACTGAAGTACCAACAAAACCTCACAACACAACAGATATCAACCTCGATAGATAGGGAAAATAACACAAGTGCATGTCGACTCATGGGCGCAAGGGCTGATTACCATAAAGCACCCCAAAAAACAATAAAAATCCAAAAAAAAGAAAA
>JASDQU010207100.1:18272-28457 GCA_032191745.1 Picea mariana
AGAGCCAAGGAGAAGAACTAGAACATGTTGTCATCATAGCAGAACAACGCTTGGAAGGACCAGTGAACGATGCAGTGATCCAGGAGTTCACCGAGCAGGAGGCCAAAGCAATGCAGCAAGTCGAAGCAGCTCGATCCAAGCTCGAGGCCTTCGAAGCAGAATTGATCAGACCCGAGTGACTCGGGACGAGTCACAGGTGAGTGTTGGGGGCCTGTTGGCCCTTGACAAAGTTTTGGGGATAACCTTGGTCATTGTTGACCTATTTTGGGAGTTCGACAACCATTCAAAGAAGGCACACGAGACGAAGCAGAGATCACAGGATCTCGACCCACTTTTGGGCCCCTTTTTGGGGTTTTTGGGAATATGTAATGGGAAAGGGATGTCGGCCCGTGGGTTTACCCATGCTTAGGCCCACTTTTGTAATGTATAAATAGATATCTAGGCATCTATCAGAGCATAGATAGAGGTGTATGTGATGTAAGCTAAGTGATAATAGACTTTGTAAGTGCTCCGTGCATAACTGTAAAAGGCTTGCAGAGCTAAGTGCAAGTTGCTGTAGAAATTAAAGAAGGCTTTGTGCTGTAAGCGCAAGGAAGAAGGATCTAGCGAGATGCACATATATTTTGTCCTATGTGAGGAAGGGTTTTGGTGGCTCTGTGCTTGTAACCAATTGAAGACGCTAATAAAGAAGAAGAGTTGGTGGACGTAGCCCCAGGGTGGGCGTGAACCACGTAAATCTGTGTGTTATGCTTTGTGCTTCGACTTGATGTGGTTATTCCTTCTTTTGCTAAGTGCTTTGATATATTTAGATAGATCCATTTATGCTTTGTACTTCTTAGATGTGTGTGAATGTTAGATCTGATATGTATGAAGATGCTTAGTGCTGATCTACTGGATCTGATCTATTTTACTATTGCTAAGTGCTAAAATACCTCGGATCTAAGTGAATACTACGATGCTCTGTGTTATCTGCGAAGTATAATAAGGGTTGAATATTGATGAATGATCGATGTTGAGTACTCTGTAAGCAATATAATCACAGATCTGTGTCCCAGCTAAGGTTGCAGACACCTGAGTCTTGCAACCACCCCTACCTCTACCTCAGGTGAGACTTCATCTGCTTCGCAGGTGTCACCGAAAGGGCCGGTAGTTAGAGTTTTGTTGGTGCGCTGTTGTAGCGTTGAACCCTGGGTCTGCCCATGTGCCAACAAAACTACAGCTGAAGAAAAGAAGGAACCGAAAACATACGACGACCATGCCACTAAAAATAAACAAACATTCTTACTTGCAAACTGCAAACACTGAACAACAAAAAAGGAATAGAAAACGAAACTATGGCATGGAAACTTACTTCGAAATGATGAAATGCAGAAGTGCAGGTCGAATCCAGAACGAAACAACAACAAGCAGAAAATGATGAACCAACGAAGAAGAAGCACTCACAGAACCAACAAACAATGTATGTAGCTTCAACGATGACAAAATTGCATTGCAAAGGTAGAAGAAGGATGAAACATACAATGGCTATTCAAGTGGCGATGGACAACAACACTGTGCAAATTCACTGTAACATTGTATGGAAAATTTCGAGGAAAAATGTACTTCGAGAAGCGTATTTAGATAAACATTTAAGGCTGCCAAGCTGTCTAAGGACCTCGCGGTATGCAAACATTTGAGTTGTCGGGCTTGTTGGAGGACCTTGCATCATGTAAAAATTTAAGCTGTCAGGCCTATTGACGCATCTTGAAAAAAATGTCAATACATTTCAATACAAATACATGCGGCAAGAACGTTATAAACTTTCGAATTCTCAATCACTATAAAGCTTCGATATCAAAACATTTCAATATGGCTCGTACAAATAAAAACTTACGGATATATTCATCTAGAAGAAAATGCTAATACAAACATTCGAACTAATGCTAGCATTAATCCACCTTCAAGCAATACATAGGAAAAATATGTTATTCAAAAATACTGTATATGAGAAAAAGTTTGGATATGTTGCCATATAAAACATTGGGAATAACGAAGCCGACAATAAGACCTCCAATCTCTTATCCAATCAGATCAATACATATATGATACTTTTTATTATATAAAAAAATATGTTTTTAATTCCCTAGCTCCAACAATAGGTATTCTGCAAATATTTCTGGTCAAAGGACAAACTAATATGTAGTCAATGAATTATCGATCACTATAGTCCCTCTATGCCTACGACAAGGACTAATAAACACTCTCAATATGAATTGACGGAGTTAGTATTAACTACTCCGAGTCCATCGATGTACTTAATGTTAAGTGCTTTGATGTGAGTCCATCAATGGACTTAATGTTAATTACTCTGATGTGTGTGCTAGACTTAATGTTAATTGCTCTGTGTGTGCTGGACTTGGTATTAAGTGTGCTGACCATAGCGCTAGAGTTCATGGTAACTACGCTGACCAACAAGTGTTTGAAGCTTTGTTTAAGGGTAGCGAGCGCTCATTTTTTAAAACAAAGGAGTAAACATGGAGGGGGCACGTGGGCCATGGGCCCTCCCCTTCACGTCACCCACCGTTAGTCCACACATTTCCTTATTTGTTTTAGCATGTTAAACCACTCTTCTAACATATCATTTAAGAACTTTTGTTATGACATTGTTTTTACAATTCTTATTTAATTATTTTATCTTTTATTTAAATATTTTTATTTAATTATTGTGTTTTTTTATTAGATAAGATTTTAATTTTAAATAATTTAAATTTAAATTAAATAAAAATTATTTAAATTTAACAGTGTAAGTTGCATAACATAAACCTTTCAACCGGAGAAGTTTTGCGTGGAGGCGTGACTATAAAGATGTAGTCTTGTACCGATGTTGTTGGAGGATTTTAAAGACCAATAACTTCCACATATGACATTGGGTTTGATTTTTGTTTCTTCCGCCCCAAAGAGCGCAGCGAGATGATTATAGGGAAATGATTTATCATGTCATTCAAACATTTCATTGATGCCACGACCAACGAGGCTAGTTTGGCCGAGAACTTTATGGCGATCGTTTAGTAACTTTCGAGCCTCAAATTTCTATTCTATAAGTTGCATTGGGATTGTAATGGTGAAAATTATATCACTGGCCTTTTTTTGGGAAGAAAATTTCATTTTGACGGACGTCGAAAAATTGTGCTTAAAGGCATTTTTAATGAAAGTTTGAGTCCCGCATTCGTTGATGCTTCACTAAAATTTAATTTCTTCAATTGTTGGGTCATCTGTGATGTACAAGCTCCTGATTTTCCCATTGATACTGAGGTTATGTGTCTATAGTACAAAGTTATAAATCCGTCAAAACAACCAACTGATGTCTAGTGCACTTAGTACTGTCTAGGAGCTGAAAGGACCAAATTTCTCCCGAAGTGCATTTTAGAACCAACGCAAGACCAATGGGTGTTGTGGCTAACCCATATAATTCTAGGTGATGCTTTCACAATGAAGATTTAGTCATGACATCAAGAAATTCAAAGAAAATAAGCTAGTACCATGTGCACGAAGAAAGCCACTGGAGCCACGATCAACTTAATGACGACTACAATATGAAGTGGGTCAGGCACAGTAATAAATCACTGACCAACGATCTAATTAGGTATGGAGAGGTTATTTATTATGAATGTAAGGAGATTTATTGATGAGCACAACAAGAAGGGATCCAAGTTGGGAGGGGTACGACATAGGCCTCAAGACGAAAGTTGGCTACACTGACCTGATCAAGGTTGGCGAGAGGGAGAGGATTGTCCTTGATGCGATTGACAATGACGAGGGGTTGACATCCTTTCGCTGACGCATTTGTGTCAGGAGAGGGAAACTCTTCAATGGGTAGCGCATCAAAAAACCTCGTCGATATGTAGTGCAATGAAGTGAAAGGGAGAGGTGTTGCTGATATGCAGTGTATCGACGCGAGTAGAAGTAAGTCCGTTGGAAAAATGCGTGTGCGCGACGAAGACAATTGCATGGAAACAAATGACATGTCAACGTTAATCGTGGGCACTCCACCGGTGATAAGAACATGTGTAATGAGGTTTAGTGGAAGCATGTCGACACATTAGTCAATCTCGAAGGATGGTGGCCTATGTATAGGTGAAGAAATCAATGGCACACCAATGCGAATGTGGAAGAAGGATGTGTGCGTTAGTACACTATGTATCAACGTAGGAAGAGGGGACTCACCGAAGTGTGAATCGATGGGTCGAGGTGAACTGAGGAGGAAATAGAAATGGTAAGGCGGGAAGAGCGGGAAGAAAACTTAGGTTTATCCACTTTCATGAAAGAGAGAGTGCAAGGGTTCCAGTAGGAAGAATTGGAGGGGGGATCAATTTATTGTCTTAGAGAGATGCTAAAACAAGAAAATTGGGAGGTTTTTGTGTGCACACAACAAATGGAGATACACTGGGCGAATCCAAAATATCTACTAGTCTTTCCTAATTGATAAGCGAAAAATGTAGAGGGTCATAATTTACTTTTAAGAACAAAAATTCTAGAAATAATATGTAACAATTACTTGAAAGATTCCATGCCGGCTAGAAAAGCTCGTCTACTGTAAATCGTGGATGATTTATGACGAGGTTTATTTCCTTAAACCACATTGACGATCTAGGTTGGTATCTTCGTCGTGGGGATGATATATATTTGGGATAAATAAATATTTTTCACCAGGTGCGTATATAGATATCTCACAGGTGTTGCTCCACTGCTCGTGAGCATCCATAGACCTAATGGAGTCACCATGACATCACAGACCTTGCTCCGCTACCAACGAGAGTCCATAGCCCTGATGAAGATATCTGCATTTCCCCTAGTCTGGTCCAACTTTCCTTTCTATTCATTCTTGATTTATTTAGTGCATGCTTAACATTCAGTGGATGGGGAAAGAGGTCGCATTTTATCCTAATAGGGGATGAATGCCAAATATTGAGATTTATTTGTATATTTGTTGCACTTGACTACATAGAGATATCCCTTTTGGTTTTCAACCTTTAGAATTTGACACTTCACCCTTCACACGAGAAAATATTTAGTGTGTGGATGGTTCCCCCGTTACATGGGATTTTCTCGCCAACCAATATGCAAGGATGACCATTGATTAACCACTATTATTAGTCATGGTTTAACTGTTGTCACAACATCCTTGGATGACTCCAATTCATGTCCAAACAAAGACCCCTAATTCCGCTCATGAGCTAGGAGAGAGATGCAAGTTGATTCGTGCCTTCTCCATTGTGAAGGAGCTACCTATAAAAGACATATGAAGATGAGAGGACTGTGTGCCATTCAAATATAATCAGAGATCATAAGACAAACATAATTTGAGGAATAAATTGCTTTGAAGGGAAAAAATTATGATGAAAGAGCTAGAAAATAAGTGTTGGATTATGAGGTGAACTCAGCCTAAAACCTCACTATAAATGAGAAATCAAAACTTTTAGATGAATGGCGATAAATAATACACAATTAGGAAAGAAAGTCGACTAATAAATAAAGCATATATTAAGTGTTTCCAACAACTTCAAGGATATTCATGCATTCCGACCAGCTAGAAGTTTGCATTCTCCTGAAACAACTAACCCATGTGAAAGCTTATATGTGTATTACTTCATTCAGATGGGTTACAATGCTAGCACTGGCTAAGAATATCACCTCTCATTATGATTAGACTTCCAGTTCCATTGTGCAAACTTGTGTTTCAGTGGGGGTAAGGGTTGGCTAGAACTCCAATTCGTTGTCCACCAGATTTATCTTCTTTGGGCTTGCGAGATATTCATTTCCTCTCTACTTTTTCAAGCTCTATAACTGATGTTACAACACAACATGTTCAATTAACCATAATTCCAATTGTGCATGATCAATCCAAATTCTCTAAATATGTGTGTCCTCTTCAAATCTTGTCTTTCTTTTCAAGTGTATCTATCTTTCCATTATCAAAATCCATAAAACCTTTTTGAAAATCTTTACCACAATAATCTGAAACAATGATCAAAATATGTCTAGATGTTTGGGATCAAATCATGAGTGTTACATGTTCCAGTTGTCGAGGGACAGAGTAGACTTGATATTAAGTGTGGGTTTGTCTACTGAAAACTCTCCTTTTGGGCAACAACTGACTCTATTTGTAACAATCGCCACTTCTTCCCTAAAGACATGTGCTCGAAAGCCATTCGAAAAATTGAAACCTAATACTTTGCTCCTCGAGGTGTATACTAGATGCCAAGTACACTATTACTTTACCCTAGAGAATGGTTTGTCTCCTTTTAAGCTCACTTAAACTATGAAAGTGACATCTGACAAGAGATTATTTACCCTTTTAGGCCTTGCTTAGATTATACATGAAAATGAGACCCCCTAAAGTCTTATTTAAGCCCTTTTCAGGCTCCTTAAATACAAAATATTGTCTAGTGACCTTGTTTCTTTCACACTCGTTAAATGCTCCAGAAAGAACATCTATTCGTCACGAGTTTACCCCTTTCTCTAGCCAATAGATTATATGTGGAAAAAAATATGCCTTAGGATATACATCTCGCTGGGAGAGTTTAAGTATTGTTTTATCCTTCTTTCTGAATTGGGGAACTAAATATATGAAAAAGACCACTCTGGAGTTGTCTTTTATGCTTTTTCAGACTCTCTAAATATGAAAAATCATCGAGTTTACCTTCTCTGGTCTCGTAAAACTTTACATTGAAGGAACATTTTGTTTATTATGTCAGCTCGTAACCGCATTGCACTCTTGCGTCTTTGGCCTAATGCCGGCTCCATCTTGTTGTTGATGAACCTTTAGAGAATTCCTTAGGTGCTAGCCTTGTAGCATTTTTTACCTTTGCGATATGACACCCTTAACCATGGAGGATTCCCCTCGAGTGTCCTTATCCTTCACATGTATCCCTACACTCAACATTAATATGTTCCATGCGCTCAAAACCAACTTGCTTGCTTGTGACACTCGTTCCTCCTTTGTATCAATAACATTCTTTTATTATTTTTCAAGCTCGTTAAATATCTGAAAAAGACAAAAAAAAATCAAATATTCCAAAAAAGAG
Source organism: Picea mariana (assembly GCA_032191745.1). Lineage (NCBI taxonomy): Eukaryota > Viridiplantae > Streptophyta > Pinopsida > Pinales > Pinaceae > Picea > Picea mariana. The sequence goes on from JASDQU010207100.1 coordinate 25,337, forward strand.
TGGATGGGAAAATCATTCTCTTTTACTGGTAGCAATATCGTCACCCTTGGACAAAGCACATCCTTTAGTTTGTTCTGCAAGCATTGGGATTTAGTATGAACTTAGGAAGTTGTTCTCGTTACATATAGTTGTGTCCTCCTTCATTTGGTTACTCTTCCAAACATATGGAGAGTGTGTGGTGCCTCCTGTGCCATAGACTTATGTCATTTACATGTTGCCCGAGTCTCATCATATGCCATGCTTTTGTCAAAGGGAAAGTTTTCCAACTTGTGTCACCCATTCTACGATTAGTCTCCTAACCTTCATGATTCACCCATCCTGAGAGTCCTGTCAAGTTCACATTCAGAATCAATGAAGTTTGGTACCTGTTGTTCAAGTTTCTCCAGTCTTTCCATGATGGTTTGTCGAAGACTTCAGGGTAGTGAGTCTTACACTCCTATTATACTCTTACCTGAGTTTTGAAGATCTTGAAGTATTGCTCGCGTTATGAAGCTATCATCTCCAACTACATGCATTGATGCTTCCTGAAGGTTTATATCACATTGTAATTGTACATCTTCTGATGAATTTGATATGTATCTCCACTGTGTATTATTCGCAGCTACGATATTTATAGACACTCATATTTTTCACGTTGTCATAACTACTATATATGACATGGATATGCAATATACTTGATTGGAAGCTATGCTTAGCTTGTCCCGAGCATGGGTATGCCCACCTCAGAGAGATTATCATTATTTTGTAGATGACACGCTCATGAATAATCATCTTGGGTTCACTCGACTTAGTGCCTTCTCACTTTATAAATATGTTGTAATTTATTTCATCAATCAGTTTCTCTTCTGACCTCACACATTAGGGGGCATCTGTTATAGTCCAAAATGCCACATCTATGCATTTCAGACACTGACCTACTCATTTACACATTGCCAAATCATTTTTGCTGAGAATCCTCTTAAAAGCAACTTTTTACATAGTGTACGTGCCCTGACACACTAGCATTACACGTGAATACACGCCTTGAATTCCTGTCAGCCCGCGTGTAGTCTAAAAAGTTGCAAAAAATAAAAAAATAAATCCGCGCATCCTAGTGGAGTTTATAGGCTATTTTGGGTTTCCTAACCATTTCACCTCATGTATCCCTTCTTATAACCGAATAACCATCAATTATTCATATAAAAAGGGCCTTATGGGGGTCATTTTATCATATGAAAGAAGAGGCAAGTGAACTCTGCCCAAATTTATCCCTCTCACTTTCCAAGCATTTGCATCCTGCTCTGAGTTTTATCCTCAACATTCGGTTCCACCCATCCTCCTTATGAAACTCATGCATTCCCCTATATTGGCATATTGGTTGTGAGGATCTTATGTTGGGATTGGTGCACTTGGAGTAAAGTTAGAGGAGCCCATAATTGATTCGTGGAGTGGTGTCATAAAGTAAAGGTTGCATCATACCATATTGTTTCTAATAAAAGAGATTGTTCATGTCTCAAATCTATATGTTTGCATGTTCATATCTTTTGATCATTTTATGTGAATGTTTAAGACTTAAGTGATTTTGGTGATTATATATGTTGTTCTATATTTCTCTCTAAGGTTGTTTCAGGCTAGCATTGGGAGGAGGTATGTTATCTAGGAGCGAACAACATGAGGAAAGGATCTACTTCAGACGAAAGGGTTCAAGGTACATATCCTAATATTCTCTCTTTTTCCTCATTTTCACTAAGTCTTGCTTAATTTGGGGTAGAATAGGAATAATTCAGTCTTTTAGGGAGTCATTGCTCTACCTAGTCAATAGACCCTGATTAGGGGGAATTTTCCCCATAGAAGATATATTAAAATAATGCATGGTCATGATTGTTGGTCGTAATGGTTGGTGCTTGCACACTCTAATGGACTCTTTCGATAGCTCACTTTCATGGCATAGCTTCCAAAGACATAGTTCTCCAATGGCATAAATTAATATTAAAATAATACTCATATGATGGCTTGTCGTAATGCCATGGTCGGGACATGAAAGGAGGGTTGACTCCAATGGGATGTTCTGACGATGGGCTATCAAAAACCATGGTCGGGACATGAAAGGAGGGTTGAATCCAATGAGGGATTCTGATGGATCATTCTCATGACCCATTAGATATTAAATAATAAGGCTAAGGTTAATTCTTGATGGCTTGGTCTTGGGGAAAAATATTCATATAGTTTCTAAGGTGTTCAGGAGGAGGGGAGGAGGGAATCCATGAAGATAGGAAGGATTCTTGAAAATTAGGGAGGTGTGTCTTAAATGGTAATTTCCCATGGAACTTACCATGAATTAAATGTGGGGATCAATGGGAAGAAACCTAGGGAGAGGTCTCATGAGATATTATGTTGAATTTTAATGAATGAGGGAAAAAATGAAAAAGTTAAATTAAAAAATAAATTAAATGAGAAAAATAAAATGAAAATGTACAACCTAGGAATTAGGGGATAAAAGGGAAAACAACCATGGGAAATTACCATGTGCAATCAAACCATGTGGTTTTGCAAAACCAAGGGTAAAATGGAAATAAATAATTACAAAAATAATAAATGAACATAAAAATAAAAATAAAAATAACAAGAAATAAATAAAACAAAAAATAAAAATGTACGAAATATATACAATAAATACAAATACAAATACAAATACAAATTAGGAAAATAAGGCCAAGTTACACACGAGTCAAGGTTCCATGCCCGTCGTGGTTCCACCAGTCAGGGTTTTTCTCCCAGGGGCACAAAAATAGGAGTAAGGTAAATTAGGTAGGTTTCTAGTAACCATGTGTCAAGGTGGGTAGCTAGGTCGTGTTGATACTGAGAGGGGGGTGAATCAGTATCAAGTAAAACTTAAAACCTTTTTCAACTTATACTTAAACCATTCAACTATAATCAATGAACAATGAACAATAGTATAAGAGTTACACCAATACACCACAATACACCATGCACAATATATGAGAAATAATCAATAGTTATTGTTCAAGAGAAGTAATGACTTCCAAAAGTAGCTACAGCTTCCAAATGTAAAGGGAGGGATAAAAGTCCAAGAGGAATATACAATCCTCTAATATCAAGAGAGAGTTTAACTCTCCATCCT